>VZTF01009101.1:129993-152312 GCA_013397755.1 Cnemophilus loriae | reverse complement strand
GGCTGCGGGTGGATCTCTGCATTCCCGTGGACCCCCACGGGCTGCAGGGGCACAGCTGCTTCACCACGGCCTTCACCACGGCCTGCAGAGGAATCTCGGCTCTGGCACCTGGGGCACCTCCTCCCCCTCCTTCTCCACTGACCTTGCTGTCTCCATGTTGTTTCCCTCACATGTCCTCACCTCCTCCTCTTCCCTGACTAGGAGCAAAACCCCCGTGACTTTGTTTTGATTTCCTTCTTAAATATGTCATCACGGAGGCGTTACCAGCCTCTCTCACTGGCCCGGTTTTGGCCAGCAGCACGTCCATCTTCAGAGCCATCAGCCACTGGCTCTGCAGGACATGGTGGAAGCTTCCAGCAGAGTCTCACAGGAGCCACCTCTGTGGCCCCCCTGCTACCTAAAACCAGGCCGTGCCAAGCCAATATAGGAATAAAGCAATAATCAGGGCAAAATTGAATTGGTTGGTTGTACTGCACTGATTTCAACACTTTCGTCAAGGTGTGGTTTATTTGTTCTTGTAAGGACTTTTAAGGAGTCTTTTCACAGATCTTCAAAATTAGATGTGAACTTTTTCGGGTTGAATTTTTAAGCAGAGAAAATTAGCTGCTGTTCACAGAAATTTTTAAGCTGCTTCTCCATAGCCTGTATTCTGGTTATTTAAGTAAGGTAAATGGCAATTGATGTTTTCATTATTATTTTGTACGATGATGATAATAAAAGCCAAATTTGCTTTATTTGATATATAAAAGCAGCAACACAAAACCATATTGAGACTTGCTACCTAATCATTTCATGTAACAATATTTAAGATCCTAAAACTTTGGTTCCAGTGTTCACCTCAGTGGCCTAACTGAAACTAAAGCAGAGAGAAATAGGAAACTACTGCTTGAAAGGGTTTAGAGAAGCTGTGCACCCCACTTTGTTTTCCCAAAGCTGTACAGAAAGTACATCACACCTAAGGGTGCTTCCTTCTCCTGTTCTTTCATATTTCCAAGTGCAGAAATATAGCAACTTTCTCCATTTATTCCAGTTCTTCTCTGTGCTTTCCACTAGACATGTTTTCTTCATAACTAGCCTAATCTCTACTACCATTTAACCCTACACTTTTTCTCAAACTTGGCAAATACGGTGATCAGTTCTTTCTTTGCAATTGCATTTTGTGGAAGAGCTACATCAATCTCTTCTCTTTTCTCTCACAACAGTCATCCCCATTGTTTTTATTTCTTAATCGTGCTTTAGAATCAATGAATCATTCAACTTCATCAAGATCATGAAGCCCAACCATTAGTCTAACGCTACCAAGTCCAACATTAAGAGGTGCCCCTGTGCACCATATTTAAGATTTTAAAATACCTCCAGGGGTGGTATCTCCACTGCTTTCCTAAACAGCCTGTTCATATGCTTCAGAACCCCTTTGGAGAAGATTTCTTTTCACAGTACCCAACTTAAACCTTCCCTGGCACAGTCTGAGGCCATTTCCTCTTGTCCTGCCGCTTGTTTCTTGGGAGAAGAAACCAACCCCCACTGGGAAACAACCTCATTTCAGGCGGTTGTAGTGAGTGATAAAGTTCCCCCTGAGCCTTCTTTTCTCCAAGGTAAACGCCCCCAGCTCTCCCAGCTGCTCCTCACAGGACTTGTGCTCCAGCCCCTTCACCAGCTCCACTGCCCTTTTCTGGACACACTCCAGCACCTCAATGTCTTTTTTGGAGAGAGGGCCCAAAACTGGACACGAGACTCAAGGCATGGCCTCACCAGTGCCCAATACAGGGGGATGGTCACTGCCATGGTCCTGCTGGCCATGACTATTGCTGGTACAGGCTAAGATGCCATTGGCCTTCCTGGCCACCTGGGCACAGCTGGCTCTTGTTCAGCTGCTGTCAGCCAGCACGCTGGGCCAATTTCCAGGCATTCTGTCTCAGTCTGTAGCACCGCCTGGGGTTGTTAGGGCCCAAAGGCAGAGCGTGGCACTTGGCCTTGTTGATCCTCATCCAAATGGCCTCAGCCCATCGCTCCATCCTGTCCAGATCCCTCTGTAGAACTTTCCTGTCCTCCAGCAGATCAGCATTCCCAACCAACTTGGCACTGACATTTTCTATCTTTTTTTGTTGTTTCTATGTTCTCCTTTCATCTGAGCACATCTTACAAGTCAGAATGATCTTCTAAGACTCTGTTCAGGGGAAAGGATTCTTTTTCACATTAGTCATTATTGAAAATCTCATAGACAACTGATTTTATTTGCTACTTTTTTTTCTTCTATTCTTCCTATCCCCTGCTGTAGCTTGCTTTCTACCTGAAATGTACTTTATTTTTAAGGAATATCTAAATTTGTGATGTATTTTCCTCCCACAGGCTGTAATATACTGCTTGTCTGAAGTTTCCTCTACCAAAATGAGTTGTTATTATTTTGCTACTTTCCTCTCATAAAAATGACTATGATTATAGTAAACAGTGTTAAGTACTCCTAGTAACCATCTGCTTTCAAGTGCTAAAATTCCTTTGAAAAATACAATAAACATCGTGTCTAACTTTGTTTTTCAGTCTTGCTTTCGGTGAAAGTGTTTTTGGAGCAAAACAGCTCATCCATTTTTGTGAGCAGGCTTTCAGGCTTAGTAGTACCGTCTTAACTATTTTGCGATATTTCAAGCATTGGGATTGACCTGTCAAAGCAAATAGGGACATGAATGTGTGGATGTAATGTGATCACTTCTGCCATATGCAAAGGGTAAACATCAGCATTTTAACTCATCGTATCTGTGTCCTACATCAGTACAATTTTTTGAGGAAACTATGCAACAACTGATAATAGCGATGAAGATCCTATAAAAGTGTGTGACTTTGGAAATGTAATGAAACAAAAGAGGTATTTTCGGCTTGGGTCTGTTCAGAGTGCAGGAAGGCTCTTTTTAGGAAAGGATGTTTTTTAAGTTTTAAAAATTGCCTAGTGATTTGACAAAAATCAACAATTTTATGGCATGATTAAGAATAGAAATTTGTATACAGAAAGGCTGGAAAAGAATATAACTGCTGTTGGAGTCCCAAGGAGACAAACAGGTGACTTCACTGAAATGTATTGCTTGACATTGCTTCTAAACTGCCATAAAATTCAGTTCCTACTAAATCAGTAGAAAAATATTGAGAAACATTTGGAAATTCTTTAATCTTCTTCTCTAAACTCCCTAATGACTGCAGAAAACTTTAAATTTTGACTGGAATATAATTGAATATTGAAGTATGAGTGTTTTGAATAAAAATAAAGGACTTTGTAACTCCATAGTAATGAAATAATCTAAACTAAAGAAGGTCTGATACTGGTTTAATGATACACAAAACAGCTGCGTTTGTTGTAAGAACTGCCTCAGGCACTAGGGAGCTGTGATAACTTGATGTAAACACTGAAGGGTCAAGGAGATGACACCTGTAAAGATTACTTCTGTAGTGTGAAAGAGGGATGAAAAAGAAATGACCATCGTCCCAAATGTAAACCATGTGGGAATCCAAATAAATTGAAACGTGAATATTTTGTAGGTGAGTGCAATGAGTGGAACTGGCAGTGTAATAGCAGCAAAGCCATGTAGAGCCCTCCTGGCCATTGTAGAGGTGTTCAGTGCTGTAGCAGTCCATTCCAAAGAATCTGCAAGATTCTGAATCTAGTAGCAGTAATTAAACCATGAAAAAAAGTCCTTTTGTTAGATAAGACCCATGACAGTTGGAAAAAGAGACTCATACTAATTCATGGTGAGAAAAGGTTTGTTCTGGTGTGCTGTGGTGACTGAAATGGGGCATATTTAGCATACCAGGAATGGAAACAGAGCAAGACCCTCTAGCAAAAAGACAGTAGTGGACATCGTAGGAGTGTGTGAGCATCTAAGCTGTCATTTCTGCTTGGTGGCTGAAAGTGAGCAGAAACCTTACAAAATATGTTTAAAATTCTATTTAACACATTTTCTGAGAAAGCTGACTAAAGCTGGCACCAGAAACTTATGAAGATATGGTGTGGTGGAATTTGGGGCTGATTTTTGCTGGTCACAAATATGCTATATGCATGTGGTTCTGAGTATGCAGGTCTCAGCTGAGTTATGCATACCTATCAAACTAATGAACTAGCAGCTGGTTGTATTTGTGAAAGAATCTTTTTAGGGAAATTTGGCAGTAGTATATATATTAAGTCAGTTCTACCTCAACTAAAACAACTGACTTTTTTTCCAGGAAGAAGTGTTTGCGTGTGTGAGATTTTTCTAGACTGTGTTCATTGTTTTCATTTGTCATTTTCCCTCTGTGTTTTGGCTAGTGGTTTTTTTTTTCCTTTTTCTTAGTGAGAAACAATATAGAATGTGCACTCAAATTTTTTCAATTAATGGGTCAACTTCAAGCATTCTTTCTTAAATTGTTTACTACCACTGTTTGTGATATTGCCTAGTGGGCTTAAACTGCATAATACAAAGCATGGTATATCTGACTTTTAGTGCTTGAAAACCAGAGTTCTATAAATAATGCAGTCAGTACATGTGAAACATCTGTATTTAACAGTGATTTGCAGAAGTCAAGCTCTGAGTATGACTTCATTAAACTGCAAGTGACTTGCAATTAAGTTATTGATCGTCTTTTGCAGCGTCTTAAGATTCTGCAGATGAGATTGAATCCTTAAATGTGGAGACATCCATTTATGCTAGCATTTTGCCAATTAACAATAGTGGGAAACAATACTGGAAGAACATGTAAATTCATTTGGCTGTGAATGTAGCATGAATACTTCAGGAACCTAAAATTTCACCAAGAACTTGAAAGCTAAAAATTATGACCCTCTGTATCCCACTTGCTAGACTTCTTTGTTGCTCTGCTCCTCATTCTTTTGGTACTTCACTCCTTATTACTGAATCAAGAGAAATTACAACTTTTCACCATTGCTAGTTTCCACTCTTTTTGTAAATAAGCTGTATCTGAGAGAATGGAGACCCTGCTGTCATGTTTGTTATTGTTCAAAGGGAACACATTGTCTGCAGTCCACATATTTGTGAAGTAACTCTTCTGGCTTAATGGATACCACTCATATGACATGCTGATAGGGCAGTGAGAGACTCTAAGAGCTTGTGGTTTCTGTTTCTGTCCTCTCACCTGCTTTGCACCATCAGAGTGGCTGTATCACTTGAAATGTCACTTTTGGTGAGGATACAGAATGTGAAGGTCTCAAGAAGCTCAGAGGAGTGGGAAATATAATTGACAATTCAGAGTTTTAAGTGGATCCTCTTTTTGAAATACATTCAATAATCAGAATTAAAAGACAATAATGAATTAAGATATACGATTTGATGTTCTCAAACACTATGGGTGTGCAGGTCAAAGGAAGATCCATACTAAAGCTTCTTCTGACCATGGTTTGATATCACACCTTAAAAACAGAAGAAGAGAGGTCATCAGTTTCATGATGGAGGTAGAATTGGCGTCTGTGGAAAGTCATCCATGAAATACAGTCACAGGAGTTAGCCACTGGGATTAGCTCAACTGATTAGAGCATGGTACTAACAATGCCAAGGTTATGGGTTCAATCCCTGTATGGGTCATACATTTAAGAATTAGACTTCATGATCTTTGTGGGCCCCTTCCATTTCAGAATATTCTGTGATTCCGTCTTGGGCATTCATTAAAGTATTATGTGAACCCTACAGAACACATTTTTAAAAGATTTTTTTTAAATAAAGACAACAATTAGTTTTAACTCAATTTAAGTTCAATGCATTTACTTTTGTTAAGCATTCTCACCCATCAGAATTTACTTCAATTTAATATTGCTGATTGGGATGTGCTGTGATTGAAATGAGAGTGTTTTAGTTGGTATATCCTATAATTCCCATGGAGATAAAAACATTTAACAGAACACAAGTTAATTGAAATAAATTGCCCAAATTTTACTTCTACAGAGGACATCTTTCACTTTGGGCTTTCTTTAAAAAAGTTTATTCAAAGATCTTGTAGATTTTCTGTTTGCACCAGCCATGGAAATGTTGAGCAGACACCACAATACATCAAATATCTGTTTAAATTAGAAAATCTCCTAGTATGTAAACATTTTTGTTACACAGATCCTAGACCATCGTGGCATAAGAGGTGAGTGGCCTCTTTTCTTGCAGCCTCGTATTTATTAGCTTTTTGAAAGAGTGGTCCACTATTTAGATCGCTGGATGCTTTACTGCTCTCAACCAGTCTCCTCATTTATTAAAAAACATTTCTGTAAAGACATCTTCCATATTTTGGAAATGGCCTCTAGTCCTTATACTTTGTTATCTATATCTTCTAAACCACTGGAAATCTTGTAATTAATGAGTCAGAGGACAGACACATTACTTACTTCATTTGTATGATAATATTAATTACATCTCTTGTAATATGAGTAGTATTCTGTTTGTCTTTTACCCAGTGTAATTTGATTTGGTATGGTTTCTTTTTCCTCTCATAATTTCAAACATATGGAATGCTTTTATTTAATTCTGGTTGCATTCGTGGGATTCTGGTTACATGAACTGGCTCTTGTCTGTGCGCTGAGTTGTTTGGGGTAGGTAAAATGAGGTAAAAAACAAACTTGTGCTGACACTATAGACAAAGGTCTGCAGTGGCAAATAATCTAGAAAAGTAAGAAATAAAATCCTCCTAATTTCTATAAAAGAGAGGAAAAATCAGCATCTGAGAGGGAATAGATAATAACTGTAGTGGATTCATAAAAAGAGGAAAAATTAGTCCACCAAAATGGTAAAAACCCCACCACATATTACTAAGTGATAATGACTGTTATTATTCACAAGTTTATTAAACTCACTAATTGTATTTCCAGTGGTATAGCAGATATATCCATATGCGTTCATGGGTGCAGACTCTCTTTCTGCAAACGAGACCGTGGTTGCTGTAATGTAGCTCTTGCTTCCAGGCCTGCAGCTGAAACCTAGCAGTTTACTTTCTCAAGTGGTTAGGTACTTTTCTATGGAGGATGAGACTCCAGCTGTTTTGCACTTCCCTGGGGCCTGACCGAAGAGGTTGGCGTTTTTTGTGAAGGAAAGAACCAAAGAGCAATGGATCTGTTTCCTGTCATAAATCTCAAAGGTTATTAACTCCAGTGCTTTAACAAAAAGACTCTTCATTGCATCAGAGGTGTAACAAGTTCAATTAACATGTGTTTGTTTGCTCTAATTGCTCTGATCTTGATTTTATTATGCTATAATTTGGATCTGTTGATTCAAGGCAATTTTCTCCTCCAACTAGGTTTCTTAAGCCTTCAGACACTTGGGGTCTCTCCTCCTTTGTACACATGTTCTTTCTGCATGCAGTCTCTGGTTTTGCTTGGAAAATTGTCCTCAAAAAGCGCTTTGGAGACATCTGCAGCTTTGAGACTGTTCAGGTCAAAGATGACCACAGGCCCTGTTGTGTCCTAATACAAAATATTTTCAAAGGTGTGGAATATAACCACAAACTGTCATCATAGGATCATAGAACTACTTGGATTGGAATAGGCATTAAAGATCATCCTGTTCCATCTGTCCTGCCAAAGGCAGAGACACATTTCACTAGATCGAGTTGCTCAAAGCTCCATCGAACTTGGCCTTGAACACCTCCTGGAGTGGGGCCTCCACAGCTTCTCTGGGCAACCTGTTCCAGTGCCTTACCATCACCACAGTAAGGAATTTATTCCTAGTATCTAATCTAAGCCTACTCTTTTTCAATTTAAAGCCATTTCTCCTTGTCCTGTCACTGTGTACCATTGTAAAAAGTTTCTCTTCATTTTTCTTGTAGGCTCCCTTCAACTACTAGAATGGTGCAATTAGTTCATTCCGGACCCTTCTGAGCAATCCCAATTCTCATAGCCTTTCATCAAAGAATATGTGCTCCATTCCTCTAATCAGCTTGGTGGTCCTCACTGCCCTTTGCCTCACAAACTGTAGCTGCATGAAGGGTATGAAAAGAATAATCTTTGCAGCACCAACCTGCCCCTTGTGAGGCACAGAAGACAAATGTTGAAACTGCTGTCATTTTCTACCTGATATTGTATTTGATCTTTCTTTTAGAATCCTACCTATCCAGTCAAGACATTTTTGGAAGATATTCTTTCAGCCTTTAAAAAGGTGGAGCTGTTTGCAATCTTCTTGCTGTTCATGAATCAATCCTTTCCTGCTTTTCAGTTTATACCTGAATTAAACATTTGTTTAGAAGAAATTTTCTTGGTCCCTTAATGATTGAATGAAGTCAGCTGGGAAGTTAAACCTACTAATGCCTTTCTGTCAATTGCCTCGATTAGTCACTTGGTTGTATTGGGCTTCACTGAAATTGTCTCCTTTGGTCTTTACTACCTGCTTGCACTTTATGCTCCTGTGAGCCTTCAAAGTTTGTGTCATTTTGATAGTGATGATTCAGTGGAGGAAAGGTAACGGCTACAAGTCAAATGAACACCTAGACAATGAACCAAGGCATCAGTGTTCTGTAATAGGTGCTTGTATTTCTAGAGGGCTGTAAATAATCACTGAGAGTATACTGAAGCCCAATTTATTTTGACAATGATGGACTCATAGGTTAGAAGTTTTCAGATGACCTTTATCCAGTGGTAGGTCGTGGATACCCTACCAAAATTGTGATGAAGCGATGTCATAATTTGTGGCATAGTGTCATGATGATACAGCGATGTTAGATCTTCTCACCATTTCACAATGTTTTTCAGGTTTCCAGCTGTGGGTAAATGCCTGAAGACCTGGATTATGTTGTAAAAATAATGGCAGGAAGATATGTCTGGAAAAGCAAAGCTGTTAAACTATTGTTTTCTAGTCAGAATCTTAAAGCTAATAGTAATTACAACTAAAAGCATTATGCTGATTCTTCTCTGACAAGGCAACAATGTCTTTCAAAATCGCTCTCTGACAAAACAAAATAAATACATGCTGAAGTATAGTGCTTGTGTCATAGTTGTGTTTGTCTAAAACTAAAGTGAGGAAAAGTTCGGGGATTTGTGAAACTGAGTAATACGATTGGAAAAACAGAAAATCCATCACATATTTAAAGAAGGTTAAATTCTGCAAACCAGAAAAACACTGGATGTTTTCTTAGTATATTTAGGGAACACATACTTTCATTTATAAGAACACATTTTTTCTTTAAACATAGAGGCATATCTTACTTTGTGAATAAGAAGAGATTATTTAAGTGAGAGTGCCAGGATTTCTTTCTTTGTGTTGCAGAATGTACATTTACACAAATAGATATTGTTCTTTCTGAAGAAAGCATATGAAATTGCTGGACGAAGAATGATAATCTGTCTAATTTATTTTCTGAGAATGTAGCGTACTTGCTGATTAACCTTATTGGCATCTTACTTCCACTCGCAGGGTATGGCTGTGGAAAGGGATTAAGTGAGAGACAAAGCTTTTATTTTTTGGGAAAATGCTCATTCTGATTTTTACATTGGAAAGCAGAGATAAGCAGCACAATCCATTTGTAGGGGTGCTTATATGTGAATGTGAGTGGCATATCTATGTGCATATGCTTGATATCTAAAATCTTTAGGAAATGTGTGTCAGGACAGATGGATGTGAAAGAATGAGGAGCTCCTGATAGGAATGTGTCATAAAAGGAAGGACTGTAATTTTGACTATGGATGACAGCATTTTCAGATTGCAGACCACATAACTGGGATTTGTACATGTGTTTGGTTTAAATATAGAACAAAATAGGGTGGCCTAGAGAAAATGTGAGCAATGACCAGTCTGTGTAACCTGTATGGCTTTCCCAAATTTTGTGCAACAAAATAGCTATTGAAATCTGGGCATGCAAAGCATATAGTTGGTTTAGTAATGACAAGCAATGTCAGCATAGTGTAATTAACATAGGGTAGTATAATTTATACGGAATGTACTATGCTACTTAACTCCAACACAGAAAGAAGGGAAGCAGTGAAAGAATGTTCTTCTGCAAAATCAAAGTGTCCCTCTTTTTGATGTAAACATTTTATTTTCAAATGCTCATCATATTTTTGTCACTAACAAAAGGCCTCTGTCATTATGAGTTAACACAGTGGCAAGCAAGAGTGAATCATGAAGATGACCTCTGTCCTTTTGCCTCCATATTAATCTGAAAGGGAAAGTCTCAGCAGACTGTTTTTACTGTACGTAATTAAGCAATTCTGAATGCTCAGTGAAACTTGAATGGTATGGCATAAAGCCTGGTAATATGACAGTTAATGAGATGAGACTAAAACTTATTCAGCCTTTATAACAATAAGTGAAAGCTTTTGCCTTCAGATTGAGGGCAGACATATCCTGAAATATTCATTAAGAAAGCTAAAAACAACAGCAAGGGCACTGCTCTTTGTGTCTTTGTTTTATGACTCTTTCCAAGACAGAAGAAACTAGATGAAATTATTTCTTATTTATACTTATTATATTTCTATCATAAACTGAGACATTTGCATTCGTGGCAGAGAACTCTAAAGAAGAAAACACTCGAGAAACTGCTAACAATACAGGGAATGATCTATGTTACTGTATCTTTCTTTCAGAGCCCAAAATATTCAGACTGGCTGAAGCTACATAATTAATTTCACTCGCTGTCTTTAATAAGAAGACAGTTGCTTTGGAAAGACCTTTTTGTCTTTTTTCTCTACTGTATTTCCACATTGATATACTAAATAATTTAGCTTTGTGTAAGCCTTCTACTTGTCATTGGTGATTCTTGTGTGTTTGCAGCCTGATGTTCTTTGCAGTCATGTATAATACATACTTGGGGAGGGGGATTTCCGATGAATCATCCAACCTAGCTGATATTGATTAAACATATTACCTGGATTTTTAAAATTGCCTAGGTTAATGCTGGTAAGCAAAAATAGATTGTGTATTAAAAAAAACCACCACCAAAAAAAAAAAGTATTGTGAATGATTTTCTGAATGTTTATTTCTATATTAATAATACTGGAAACCTCATAGTTACCTAGGGTTAGCTAGCTTAGTTATGCAGCTTTGGCTGCAATCACAGGAGTCCAGACACTTTCCCAGAGAAGAACAGTGACCATATCCATATCTAAAAATGTAAGCAAGGTCAGACCCCTAAGCTTTAACCCAGTGAGCCTACTGAGACACTGCTGTTGTGTTCAAATTAGAGCTTTGGTCTTAGACTGAAGGAAGCAGCTGGGTTATACTCTTTTCCACATTGCTGTATTCCCCTGGTGCCTTAAACTAACCTCTTTGTTTTTTCTCTTAACCTGTTTGTTCTTCACAAGCAATGAATGCTTTCTCTTCCCCAGTTTTGCTAGCCATGCTCCATCCAGACAGATTCTGAAATGCTGCATGGTGACTATGCAGCCCCAGGATCATGGTCTAACTGCTGAAAAATATTGTGGTTAAAGACATAAACCCAGACTTGGTCTCAGGTGTACATTCACTACGAGTGTACTGTATTGTTCAGTAATTCAGAGTCCTCAAAATTCAGAGGAATTTTTGATGTATTGCCCAAGGTTGGCGCACATGAACTTACTGTCCCCGCATTTTTAGGGTTTTTTTTTTAAGAAGAAACAAATGAAAGCCAACCTATTTCAAGTGTTTGAAGCTCTAAAGAGGTATCGGTTAATAGGTGACTCATAAGTTACACAGAGATTATTCTATTGGATGCAGTCATCTCATGATCATATAGTGGCAGGACAAGGGGGAATGGCTTCAAATTGAAAATTACTAGCTTTAAGTTAGATATTAAGAAGAAATTTTTTACTGTGAAGGTGGTGAGGCACTTGAGCATATTGCCCAGCGAAGCTGTGGATGCCCCGTTCCTGGAAGTGTTCAAATCCAGGTTGGATGGGCTCGAACAACCTGGTGTAGTGGAAGGTGTCACTGCCCATGGCAGGGGGGTTAGAACAAAATGATCTTTAAGGTCTTTTCCAAAGCAAGCCATTCTGTGTTTCTATCATTTGATGATCAGTGGTTCAGACAAAATTCTTTTTGTCAATTGTTCCCAAAGGAGATTTTTGGAATGGAAACTGACACACTGAGATTTTTTCTGCTCCATGTTTGTCTTAAATTGAGTGGTAATTTTGCAAAAACACCAGGAGCAAATGTGCCTAAGAAGTACTTTTTTGACTTTCAGAATTATATTAGTTCAGAGTTTTGTTTTGCATTCAAATTTATAATGAAAAAATATTTGTTTTGTTATACAAAAATAAAATGGAAATATAACAAATGTATGACAAAAATGTCTGTAAGTCTCATGATTATTCTGCAGCAGAGGGGTGTAGTTCAGAGCAAGAGCACTCTGAGACATTAGGCTTAAGTCCAGGAAAGTGGAACTTGGAGCAAGGCTCCTGATGAAAACCATGCAAGTCTTGCTTGGGAAAGGCACTAGGGCTGTTACAGTATTTGTTTGTTTTTCACTGACACTTGGTGTACACTTCAGGAGAGAAAAATGCTCTTTCCTGTTGAATTATTTTTTCCCCCTTGATTATTACAAATGCTGCAAACAGCAAGTGAATTTGTGGAGGAGGGGAACTGAGAACATTTTGTAATTCTTGAAAGGTTAATTGCACTATTTATAGACTTAACTGCAAAGGGAAAAATCTCTCAGTATGACCCAGCAAGGTCAGCGTGGTAATAGCAACCTAAATGGAGCTCTGACCAGTCATGAATTACTGTCTGTGATACTGGGAATGCTGACAGTTCAATCACAGCACTGTTTCAATAGAGAACTCCATATATTTAAAGCGCTGATACTGTTTTCCCTCTAAATGACAGGCTTGACAGATGGGCCGAAAGCACTGCAGACGTTTGAACAAGGAAATAGAGAGGGAGCCTGCTGGAAGCAGGGCTTCACGCAGCCAGCCGCGGATGATGAATAGAGTGTGATTGTGTCTGACAGGTAGTAATATAACTATTCATTCACCACAGAACACCTGGAGCACACTATATTAAATGGTACAAGATGGAGAGATTCTGTGACAGGAATGGGAAGTGTGAATCCCATGCTGAGTTTAGGTACAGCAATATAAAAGGTCAGGGGTCGTGCAATATAAACTCCCTGAGAAAAGGATATAATTAAATTATTTGCTTACTAAAGTCTTTCTAATGTTTTGCTAACATGTTGCCAGGATCATTATTTCAGCATGTCTGCGCAGCTGAGAGGAAAATAGCAAATGGTGCTTGCTGACTACTGTGCTCCCGTTCTGTGTTCGGAGGCTGGCTAATCAAAGTGCCATCATTACTGCACAAAGCTGCATCGCAGGGTGGGGATGGCAAGGGGCACAAATGCCTAATTGTGGCCACAGTCCTAGAAGCTGTGTGCTGTATTTTGTCTTATATTTTGAAGCTTGTAGTTAACCTTATTTTAGGGCATTTGGAGCCAAAAATCCTCTGTGTTCAGCAGGCACGTGGAGAATTAAAAGATGCCGCGCTCATGGATGATGTGGGTTGTGGAGCTGTGTAGCATCACAAATCTGTTTTGTCTGAGGTAAAAGAAGCTGCCATTTGTACCCTGCTGTGACAGAATTGTAATTCAAAGCCAGAGACACTTTATTTTGCTAATATTTGTTTTGTTCTGTTTTTGTACTGAGGAGCAGGTCAGGCTTAAAGTCTAGAATTGTTCTTTGTGTATACAAAACGAGGAGCTGAGACTAGGTCCAGTGTTAGTATGAGCTGGAACTGAGCTGCAAGGAGTTGACTTATAATGTTACTGAATGTCTTCCGTGCAGGAGCTACTGAAAACCTTTGAAACACTTAGGTTTTTTTGGAGTAAACCTGAGATAATTAGAGACCTTTTGGAAGACTTCAGTGAGCACTTCTGTGTGAGAATATGTGCTACCAATAAATGACATCCGAAAGGAAATCTTGCTAGTAATCATATTCAAATGAATATTTTTGCCGCAGTTCGTGTCTTGCTAGGCAGGAGTGTTAACCAATTTGTTTCTGTATACTTGTCACGGATAACTCTTAAAATACCACAACAAAGTGCAGTGTCCTTTTGAAAATATAGACAGCTAATGCACATGTAATCCCTTCTCTTGGGTGTCCAAATGAGGGAATTACTTTTGCAAGCATAGGTAAAAGAACAGAAAAAAAGACAAGCAAGAAGGCAGGTTTAAATTTTGCTTTTTTATTTATTATTTCTTTACAGGGAATATAGCACATTGTGTAATTAGAAGTGTTGCTGTGTCATGTGTGTTATTGCTGTCCTTTGACCTTAAAATGTTGACAAATGTTGACTAGAAAGGTTTATATTAAAAATGTATTGCTTTTGTCAAAATTTCAGTGTCTAGAGAAGGTATTGATAATTTTATGTAAATTAGAAAGCATCAAAAGGATAGGCTACCTAAAAGCACTCTGCTTCTTACCATTTGAAACACCTACTTTTATGTTAGGAACTTGAGAGATATAATCTAATTTTATGCCTCACAATCCATACATTATTTGACATTATACAGATTAATTGTTTCACATAAAAATTATATGTTTTCAAAGCAACAGAATGTGTAGTATGAATTATTTATTTCCTGACCTTTTTTCTTTCATTTTATAATTGTAAGTAGTTTTTAATACTGGTTTGGGATAAAATCAGAGTTACTTTGTTCCATAAACTGGATATTCCAGTTTCCTTTTTTTACGTAAAATAGCTAGTGATGTCAGCCTTGTATTTGGAGTGGCTGAACTCTTCGATCTCTGAATCCACTCCATTTTTTGCCTCTACTTTGTCCCCGTATCTTGTTAGAGCAATGCTGACATATTTCAAATTGTTTTGAAATTGTTGTGGAAAATGTTGATTCTGATTGGTTTGGTCAAACAGTATGGTTGGACGATTTTTTTTTTTAGCATTTGTTCTACTAAGACAATCACTTCAGATATCTCACGCAGCATAATCAAGAGAACCATATTTCTAAATATATGCAGTGACATGACTGTTGACTTGTCTTGGGAAGTCCTTGTGAAATAAAGTATTTGGTTGTCATTTTTCCGTAGGAAGTTATTCAGCAGCTTTCATCTCAAATTAATTTTGCTTGTCACATTCTTTATTTGCTGAATTCTCTGGCTTGGTCAGTTACTCTCTGAGTGCTTGCTAAGTGGCCTTTCCTGAGAGCAGAAGGCATAACAGGGACTCTTTTTTTCCTTTGTGTTCTTCCACTGCAAATTTGGCAACATAAGTAGTACTTAAAGGATAGCAGCTACTAAACATAATTTTAAAAAGAAAACAAAAGTGAAATCCACCACTTTTTTACCACTTTTTTTTCCTACAGATTTGATATCTCTTTTTCATGATAATAAAATATAAAAATAAATGTTCTACATGCTCAGAAAATTAATGAAACTGCTCTTGAACCTTCTGCTGTGAACGTTTGTTAGACCTGCTATACTTGGACTCTGTAAGGTAGTGGCTGAATGCATTGCAGTTCTTAGGACTTCTCTATTTCACCAGGAGGATTCATCACAGTTGGATATGTATTGGACTTTTTTCCTAAAAAAATCTGCATTGTCTGGTTTTCTGGTGCTTATTCATTTTCTGTTGTGTCTCAAACCTTGTTGCAGGCTAAATTCTAATTCTGTTGGATCAGCTGAAATGGATAATAAAGTTAACACTTTATAGACAAACAAATTTATTTATTTATTTATTTATTGTTTGTTTGTTTGTTTATTTTAGGCAAAATGAGCAGTATTCCAGGCTTCTGTCCTCCATCAGTCTGGGAGTATTAACTCAGTATATTTGTAACTCTACACTGAGCTTGCACCTTCCTTGAAGCCTTTTTTAGTTGTATTTTTTTACATTATTTATTTTAACAAACAGTTTATCACTATTTATAATAAATTATTAGAAATAAATGTCTGCTATGTTAATTTGCTTGCTTTCCTTAATGAGTAAAGGGACATCTGATTATTTGTTGTATCAGAAACACAGGTAATATACAGAGGAGTGTCACTGAGCATGAGAGACCTGCAAAGATTTCTCCTGAGGGAACTGAAGGCAACGGTAGCCTTACATTAACAGAATATTAATTGCCAAATAACAGTGTTTTGCCAGGAGCAGAGAAGTTTTTTCCCTCTCAATGTTTGAAAATTTCTTTCTGTATTAAAGGAGTTTGAAGATGTGGCTGAAGACACTATATCAGATTAATTCATAGTCTTTTGTGGATACCTAAAAACTCTCTACCAGGAAAAGAAATCCTAAACTTGGTGATGTCATTAATTTAATGTTTTGCAGTAGAATGATGCGACAAGAGAAAAGGAAAATGGATCTTTTGTACTAAGATTCTTACATGAATTTTGCTTTTCAGTGTCTCTAAGAATTTATAGGGTAATTGTCACCAAAACAAAGACTTTATGCATGGTTTGTGAAGACTGTTGTGGCTACAGAAAATTAAAGAGTAAGCCATAAAATGAAGGTATCCTACCTATCTACACAGTAGTTTTCCGTTAGGTAGAAAGATGTACTCAGCTTCCATTCGAGTCAGTTCTTCCCTGAATGGTGGAAAAAGTTAAGTCAATTTTCTCCTTTTCCTGGTCACTTCTGCACAGCACAAACAAGAGTTTTGCTCTCACTGTGTTTGTACATCTGTCAACATCACTGCATGTCCACAGCAAAGGACCTTTTTAGCACTACTTTGATGCTAACCTACAAAAATATGAAAAGCGAGAAAAGATGAAAAGTATGTCACCAATATCTCTTGCTCTGTGGATGTGGATATTACACAAAGGACAGCAACAATTCAAAATAATTTCCTTGTCTTCTCATTTTAACTGTCGGATGAGATACCTGATGACTTTGTCAGCAACATTCAACATTTGACGCTTGAAATTTAAATCTGATTATTTTTCAAAACTTCCATATGTACAGAACTTCTTTGCATTTATTTGTGTTTGCTGCTAAATTGGATGTTGGGATGCATGTGGCACGTGCTCAACATTTTAGTTTAAGAAGAATATTACCACTTACTGAGTAGAGTAATGGGTAGGTATTCAGAAGACCTGTATTTTCCATTAGCCTACCAGTTGCCTACAAGAGTCGTTGGATCACATCCTTTGTTCCCATCAATGTTTAAAACCTTGATTGAGGAACTTTCTGGCAATGAATGTTCTTTCTTCAGGTGTCTGCCCTAACCGAGCATTTTAACTGTAAAGATCTTGGCATGGTCAGAATCACATAAAATAATTTTTGCTTCTTCATAAAAGGTATTTCTAACTAGTCTTGTTTCTGTATGGAGCCTAGTATTTAAATTTGTATCGAATAGTTTCTTAATTACCTTTCATCTATGTTAATAACAGAAAAGTATTTATTGTATTCCATAACTGGTAGTTAGAAATAAACCTGCCTCTGGTCCATCTTCCTCTCTTCCAGACATCCACTGCATCCAAGTGTGCAGTTGTGCTCTAACAAGCTTTATTTATGCAACGTAACAATACTACAGATATCTATGAATTTCAGCTCTGACGAGTCTTTTAGCTGGTTCCTGCTTCTGATCATTATTTTCAGAGTTCATTTACTCAGAATTCAGAAATCATTCTTAACCTGGGTTCCAGCTGTTTGCTTTATTGTCAGATATAAGCTTCTCTACAGACAATAACTGGCTGCAGTACGTCAAAACCTCTCAAGCACAGAGAATGGAAGTAAGACAACTGGAAATATATAAGTGGTTTCAAAACTATGACAAAATAAAATTTTTGGTCCAAATCAAAAACTCTTGGATTCTGTGAAGAAAAGAAAAAGATCAAGCTGGATAGTTTTGTGGAAAGCTTTGCATCTTATCATGGCTTGAGAACAGAAACCATGAGCCAGTAACACAAAAAATGCGCTCTATTCAGGGCCTTTGTGCCTTAGTATAGCTTTATAGAGGGATGAACTGACCTGGTTCTCAGTGCTTCTTTTAATTTCTCAAGTGCACAGATGGTCTGCTGGGATCTTGGTTATGTCAAAGTGAACTACTCACACTTTGGAAAAAAAAGAAAGAAACTGTTTTTGTTTGAGTTGAAAGGGCAAAGGCATTGCTGAAAACTCTAGACCTTTGTTTTAAGATGAGGGTTTTTTGTTCCACAAAATCTTTAATTGCTGTGGTTTGAAGGTTTGCCTGTGGTGCAGCACTTGATTGCTCATCTCCTGGTGGAGGCCCATGGCTACCAGCTTAGAGGTAAAGAGAGCCACTGAGACTTGACCCTGGTAAACTGAGAGATGCATGAGCCTCTGGAACCCATGAAAGACTTAAGCAGGCAATACACTGTGGTGTGGTGACATCTCGGTGGTGTGGATTGAGCTAGCATTGCAAAGGGACACAGAATAGCTGCAGTGGTACTGTGTGGGGCTCTCACAGAGGAACAGTAGTTTACTGGATGCATATCCACTGTCCTTGTTGCTGCTTTGTGCTATATATATGCAGGACTTCCATCTCACTTCTTAGCCTATCACTTTTATTGGTCAAAAGTTTAATGTCTTTCAATATACTCTGATTCCACATCAGTGATTAGAAAATATTTGCCTGTTGTTGCAACTTAGAGGGTTTCTGTCTTGTGTTTTTCACTCTGTGCTTTGCTCTGACAGAAGTAAGTAGACAATTACACACATTTAAGTAGAGTATTATGCATTTCTATGTGTGGTATTGTGAACTCAATAGCATACCAGCTTAACATCTAAGGACTGAAATTGGAACACAAATGTTGTAAACTCTTCAGCTTTTGATAATGTCTCATCTTTACTGACTGGAAGAGGTGTTGAGGGTAAATATCTTCTTAACATCATTTGTGATGAATATTGTTATTGAGGAATCTTTTGCTTTTCTGAAATGTCACTTTCATTGTTTATAGCTGCCTTTCCTCTTTGCAAGTTTCAAAAATCCATCATTGTCCTCCAGACTCTTTTTTTTTTTCTAATATATAATTTTTTATGCATTTTTCTGGAAGGATTTTTTTGGTGCTTTTTGTAAAGTTTTGTCTAGCCTGACACATTTTCTATGTGACTAATTTGAACTGATTTTGTTTTCATAAGCTTTCAAGTATGTCTGGTGTAACCCTTTCAGCTGAATATTTTTACAGTGTTACTTGTATTTTGCTTTGTGGTTGTTTTTAGTTGTTGCTGTTTTGTCCAAGAGGACCTTTCTCCACTGGAATTTCATGCCTGTGTGTTTAAGCAGCTTCATCCTGTTTCAGAGAGTCTAAATTCCTCAATTTTTTGCTCCAGGATGTTCTTGGTTAAGTTTCTTGTCTGAAGTTTAGGTCAACAGTTCTCATTTTCAATATTTCCTTGTAAAAGAAAGATTAGGCAGGTTGTGGTCAGTATTACTGAATGGGTGATCTGTGGATCACTTGGACTTCTTCCTTCTCTTTCATGAGAGCAACAGCTCTTGTACACTCCAGAGCTAGTTATTCTGAGCAGACAAGTACTGACACAGACTCTTAAAAAAATTTAGTGATTTAGGAGAGAATTACCTCTCAAGTTAGAGTGGTAGGGACTGTGTGAACAGAGTAGAGGACTATGCAGTTATTTACTGCCTTGCTGTGTGTTATGGAACATGTGGATGTACTGCGTGCTTTTAATGTACAGAGAAACATTTGTGGTTTAATGTTGGAAAAGATATCCAGTGGACTTTTCTGAAGTAAATTGTCTATTGCGTGGTGACTTCTATTCTGGTTCTATGCAGCTGATCTGAAGGTGGAATTTGGCCAGGTCTGAACTATAATATAAGTTTTATTTATTTTTCCTTTGTTCACACAGCTGTAATCTGCAGGTTTTACATGATCTGGAGATTACTGGTGATATCTCTTATAACTGTAATATTTTTAAAGGCTTTGTCATCTTTTTATTCAGTAAAGGATCTGGTTACCTATCATTGTGATATCAATTACATAACAATCATGACACTTCAATGAATGATTCTGTTGTGATTCAACTGTCTATATTGGCAGCCTAGTATCGCTGAAATGTTTCTGATTATCCCCTACGTTTCTATTTTTGACGGCTATGGAAAATTTAATTTGTGTGTTTTACAAGTGAAGGTATTTTATCCCTTTTCCTTTTTACACTGTGTGCACTGTTCAGCCAATATGCTTGAGATGGGAATTTATGTTCACAAACTGTAAGCACGAAACATCACTACAATCCATAATAAGGCCATTAGTATTCTGCTCGTGCAAGCCAGTGTTAGTACAATTTTCAGTGGCCTAATGTAACAGGTAATCATAAATTAGTATTTGCTTTAAAACAACACCAGATTACACAGACTGCACGCTTAAGAAGAATGACTCAGTAAGTAGTGCAGCTCTGTAATGAAGTGGGAGCTCATTAAACAGATGCTATCTACTTCACTGATCTACATAAGCGGCAAACAAACCAAATGGAAACGTTTCAACAGAACACTGCAGTCAACCAGAACAAGTTCAGGTTCATTTACTGTGGCACCCTATACAGGAATTAGTCACAGTAATAATTGAATAGTTGCTTGCTAATTTATCATTTTACATTTGTTATTGCATTTGCATAATGTGTTGATTTTTTATGTCTTTGGTTACATTAAATGCCCTCATATGTGTTTACAAAACCAGAGCACAGTGGGTGATTTTAAGATTCATCACCCTGGCAGTGTTCGATGTTCATTTCTTGGACTGTATTTTTTTTAATTGTCTTTATTTTTTTTTTTTTCAAGTTTGTGTGTTACATCTTGGCACATGCATGCTTGTGATTAGTATTTAGGAAAATTGAAACATTTACTTCTTTAATGAATCATAGGTAGAGGCATGCAGATAGGAGCAATGACTATGCATTCAGTATTTTTAGGTATAATGCACCAGAAATGACATAAGATGTTTTCCCAGTAGGTGGAATAGCCAGAAATAACAGTCTATTAGAACTGAACTCTGTGAGTAATTTCAAAGATCAGTACTAGTTTTGTAGGGTATTGCCTCAAGGACATTTTGCTGACTTTAGAGGCTTTGCATCTGCTTAGGAAGAACAGTAATATATAACACTGTTATAAAATTTTTTTTGAGAGGAATGAAATGTAAAAAGGCTAAATGACTAGCATCTAAAAAATAAGAATAATTTTTGTCATGGTTTCTGATATGCATTAATTACAGGTGTTACACAGTATGTGTGAAATATAGCTGATAAAGCAGAGATAAATGGGTTCTAATTTTTTATATGGTGATATTTTTTATTAGACTGCATTTTCTGGTAAGTGCTGATGCTGTGTGGTACTATTCAAAGATACAACATCTGGCAGTATCCATTTTTAGTGTTGTCAGACTTTCAGGACCTTTTTTATTACTTTAATGCTTTATCCTTTTCTTCTAACTCTTAATTTCTAGGAGAACTATGATCCTGCAGATACATCAGTTGTCCTGTGAGTTCTGACATGTTCTGAGATACATGTCCTCTGCAAGAGCTCTTAACATTGTGAACATTTGTCAAAAATTGCTATTTTACAACTAGCCAAAGATAACACTTGTGACCTGGATGCAGACTGTGCTTAGAGTAAATGTAGTTTTCTTTGTGCAAATGTATCATATGTGGAGTACAAGTCACCAAGAATATGTGGATGAACTCACTGATGCTGAGGAAAAAGAGAAAAGATTGCAAAACATTAGTGTTTAACTTAAATAAATATCAAGGAAAAACATGTATTTATGAATCACCTTTCAGCAGGACTGGTTAGATTTCTTTTAGAAAACAAAACCCATACACTTGCTACTAATGTGCGAAGTGTGTTGTCAAAGGAGAAAAAACATTTCTGTTAAATGTTTTCAAAAAACTTTCACTCCACCTTTTCAGTATGTTCATTCATGTGTTCCACTAAAATTGTAGACTTAGCAGACCTCTAAATTTGTAGCTAACCTTCTTCAATAACCTGCAGTGTTAAACAATTGTTCTGCTGAGATAAGCATTTAGAAGTTGCACATTCTTGAACACATAGCAAAGAAGTGCTAGCAGCAACAAGTAATAGCAATATTGTAGCCACTCTGTGCTAATCTACTGAAAATTTGTATAGATATATTTTTTAAACACTGACTTGTAAATTATTCAGTTCTTTTGAGATTTGTCTGGGTTCACAGAATCTCAGAATGAGTCAGGTTGGAAGGGACCACAGCAGGTCATGTCATCTAATCTCCCTGCTCGAGCAGGGCCATCCCAGAGCACATTGCACAGGATTGTGTCCAGGTGGTTCTTGAATATCTACAGTGAGGGAGGCTCCACAGCCTCTCTGGGCAATCTATTACAGTGCTCGGTCATTCCCACAGAGAAGTTCTTCCTCATGTTCAGGTGGAACTTCCAGTGCATCAGTTTCTGCCCACTGCCCCTTGTCCTTGCTTGGCATTGCTGAGCAGAGCCTGGCTCCATCCTCTTGACACCCT
>VZTF01009101.1:118738-129786 GCA_013397755.1 Cnemophilus loriae | reverse complement strand
GGCCGGCTTGGCCACCCCCTGCTGGCTCCTGGGCCCCCAGGTCCTTCTGCACAGAGCTGGTCTCCAGCAGGTCAGCCCCCAGCCTGTACCAGTGCCTGAGGTTGTTCCTCGCCAGGGGCAGAACCCTGCATTTGCCCTTGTTGGATTTCAGACGGTTCACCTCTCCAAACTCAGGTGCCTCTGAAGGGCCACACAACCCTCTGAGGTATTGGCCGTTGTTGATTTATTCAATAATTGAAGGAAATTTTAGCTTTCTTTTTCCAGCCATCATTTAAAGTTACTAGAATTTTGGTTTATAAATATATGGTTACATGAAAACATTCTTATTCCATGTATGTGAAGTGTCTAAGTAACTGAAATATACCAGGAGTATTGAACTTCAGTTAAAGGAGAACCTTGCAGCCAATATACATGTCATCAAACTGTGGGAGACAAAGTAAAAAAAAATTCAATGCCAGAGCTGTATAAGCCCTTTCCAGCTTATGGAGTATACCAGTACATCAGAAGAAAGCAGGAGAGCTGGAAACTCTAACTTAGTTCATTCCTATTTATTAATCTAGTTTATTTAGAGTATTTTAAAAATAGGTCGTCAAGTTTTCATGGTGTTTTGATGTTTTTCCAGCATTTCCTCTATGATGTGGATGAAAGTTCCATCAAACTATTCATATTCTCGCATCTGTTAATATATATAAACTGTTGTGCACTTTATGGAGATCTAGGACACAACTGTATTGCACTTCAACACTTGTTTTATATTAACATTCAGTTGCATATAGCAATTTTGCACAAGAGTGGTGAGCATTTATTGACACTAGTTGAATTTGTTCTTTTTCTGATGTAAAACAAGCTTCTGGTTATATCATTATCCTATACAGTTATGTTCAATCCACATAAGTAGCACCTCATTAACAAGGAGATTAAATTTAGCTGTGAAGATATTGGTTGAAGAGAAGCACAAAGAAATAAATATTGAAGAAACTTTCTTTTAAAGATAGTAGCTCAATATTAGATTTGTAGGATCTCCCCCCCTTCTTTTGTAAGATCCCCTACTGTTCCTTTCTCTGGGAATATATCAAATAAACTCTGACTCAGCTAAATATATTCACTAATTTTTGATAAGTAGGGCTTAACAAGTCTGCTTCTGAATTTTGCCCTAGATTAAATCTGTTCTTTTTTTAGTTGTCCACCTATCCCTGAAGATGGTTTGTACCTCTGCCTGCTTTCACCTCTACCCAGATGACCAGAACAGTGTTAGCACAAGCTCAAGGGACAGGGACACTTTATTTTGCTGAAGCTGTATGCCCGTTGTCCGGAACAAGTAATGTGCAGATGCAAGAGGGTGTTTCTGCTAAGTCTGCTTGCGAATCACCAGTTTCCCTTTTGGAGAAGAGAGCATAATGTCTATTTTCTCCTTGGTTTTCTTCTTCTGTTACCTGCCCCTTATTTTCTAATCAAGCTCTACAGTCACTGAGAATTTTCATCTAAGAATTTTCATCTAATTTTCATATATCTTTTGATATATTTGCTTTCGGTGTTGATGTGTTCATTTATAGCTTTCAAATGCACCAACGAAACTGCATCCACAGTGTAACCTATAATGTAGACCATTCCACATGTGCAGGTCCATTTAAATAGATTTATAGCACTGGTGGAATGGTGTATCCCAGAACTCTGATGATGGTTTGTCTACCACCTTTTCAGTGGAAATTGTGTTAAATAAAGCATTGATTGATATTTTCAGAGAAGTATTTGAGCAATCAAAATAAAATAATACAATAAAAATCTGACATATACGACCTTATGATTTCTTTGCTCTTTGTAGTTTTCTTGATCTCAGGCTCTCTATAATCTTAAGGCCATTATGAATTTATGTTTACAAAATTACAAAATTCAGCTGTAATCCTGGACGTAATTAGCTTCTCTTGTCCTTGGAAATTTTGTTTCGTTTTTCGCATTCTGCATGTACCAGTATCTACTGCCTGAATTTTGCCTACGTTGGGTTTTTGTGCTCGTCATAGACATCTGCAAGAGAACAGACAAACCTAATATCTCTCTGGGAAAAGACTGATTAAAAGTATCTACCAGGCTAAATGTAGCAGCTCATGAGATAAGGCAACAAAGAGATTCCAAACTGAAGCACCTTACAAGATTTTTTTTCTCATCCCAAGTGATGAGAGTACAGAACCAGACCACCTCTCTGATAGGTGCCTTATCTGCAGATGCTTCTGGGTTAAGCTTTGTGGAACATGGACTGTTTGATGCATGGTGCGTGTTCTGCGGCAGTTCAACCTTGAAATATGTGCTTCAGGTTTACCACTAAGGATGTAATATGCTTGAGCACTTATGTTGTCATTCACAGCATGTGCCTAACTTTGAGCAAGAGAGTGGTTTCTGCAGTGTTTGAAAAATATCACAACAGACAGAAAATGTGCTAAATTAACTAAGTTTATACCAGCTTAACTTCATTGTTAGCATAACTGAGAGCGAATCTAAGTCTCGTGACAATGACCATAGCTAAGGTTACAATTCTATAAAAGACAGGAAATGAGTAGTATCTGCTCTTTGGGAGTAACTATCCGTTTCCTTCTGTGGCAGCCAACCAGTGCGGAAATTGGACATACACCACAGGCTAACGAGCTGTGTGTCAGGAGGTGAGCAAAGAAATCACTAAAAGTGGGTGGAGAGAGGAAGAGCCCTCTACTACTCATGCTTTTCAGAAAACAGGAAAAAAGTCAAATTTCAGCCAGGAGAGAGATGTCAGAAAAGATAAAGGGATTTTGGGGGGTAGGTCTGTAAGCCGTTAGAGGAAAAGCAAACAGATTATTAGATTACAAGGGTGTAACAAGCACAGGTACAGGTTAGGTGACCTGGTAAAAGTGCAAATTATGCTTGTGACAGTCAAAATCAAAGGCCAGAACAAGACAGCAGATCTGTTTTTCTTAAAGAAAGAGCTATTTGTAATGAATACTAACTGAAAAAAATGGGCAGGTGCAAGGTAAAGCTAATTGGGACCAAGATCTGGCAACCTGTTTTGATCTAGGTATCATCCCATATTTGTATGGTTGGTATCAACCATATTTGTAAAGCAGCAATGATTTATGAATACATCTCTTGGTACCAAAAGTGAAGTCTCTGCATGTCCTCCTTTTCTATTCCTTGATACTTTTAATTATCTATGTTGCTGCTACTTACTCTCTGTGACAAGATTTGAGCCTAGGTCACACAGAACAACGATCCAGAGGACTTCTCAGTGTGTTTTACCTATATTTTAACTGGCTGAACATAACTCTTAAATGATTAAAGAGTTTGTCTGTCAAACTGGATTTTTACAGAAAGAATGTGCTGTTACAGAGTTTCCCTCTTTTTCATCCTCCTCTTTAGGTTTTCAGTAGCCAATTCATTTTTTTATTTTCTATCCAAAGACTCACTAGTTTTTTGAACTTATTCTCTCCCACCTTTCTTCACCCTAAAAATGCTGATCTGGGTATATCCAGATGAGTTTTTGCATAATAGTTTTCTTCGATAACCAAATAAAAAGACTAAACTGTGTGTGGTGCTTACTTATACTTTGCTCTCACTGTGTTTGTTTTGTGTGCATGGGAAAGCCTACATTTTTTTAAGTTTGGAAGTGGTCATGGGACAAGAGGAGAGGTATTTCAGAGAGCAACTGTAATGGTTTCCCCTGTCCAGGTATCACAGACTGAGAAAAACTCTTCTGGCCAATTTGCTACTTTTGACATTGTTTCAAAGAGGTGTGCTTCAAACTTGAATAGAAAGGGTTCTTTGGATTTTTTTTTTTTTTTTTTGGCTGAAAACACAGGAAAACACTGCTGTTTCTGAGAAAACACTGTGTTTCTGAGAAAATAAAAAACCAACAAGGAAGAATAACAGAACATGACCAAGACTAAGACTGGAAAAAAGAGATAGCCTTTAAAAATGAAAAAGGAAATACTGCTATTTCACCATCAATTTCTGGTGTGTGCATACAACAAATGAGAGCAGAAGAAATGTGTGATGAAACTTAATTGACTGTCCCTCTGCTGTTTTTTATTAAAATATAAAAAAAAATTAAAAAAACAAACAAACAAAGAAACCTGAATTTTGTTAAAAGAGTCAAAGCATGATTTGGTGTTGCAGATACTCTGAGACAATACGCATTTACAAAGAGTTGTCTACAATTTTGAGCTAAGGATAATTGATGTAAATACAGAAGTAAGGAGAATAAACACAGGCTCCAGACCTTGCACATCATGTGAAACCCTAGCCATTCTTAGTTGTTGCTATGTTCAATAGTGTGCCTTCTCAATTCAGGGTACAAGCAGTATTGCAACACCCAGAGAAGCTGCTGGTGCTCTTTATTATCTTCCCTAGCTGGGGTTGTAGCTGATCAGTTTTATGCGTTTGAAGAAGAATTTTCAGAAGTTATCTCAAGTACATATGATATTTTTATGTGAGAAACAGAAAAGCTTATTTTTGGGAGACAGGAGGGAAGAAAGAATAAATTGCCTCAGGTTTGTCATAAGTATATTAAATTGCTAGAGAGATGAAGAAAATGACAAGAACAAAAATTACAAGAGCTGTACTTAAGTGTTGCAAATTTTGTGGCTGTCAGCCAGAAAAGCAGAGTGTCCATGGCTGTCACAGGAGCACGAGTGAACAAAGAAGACACTTTGGTTCAGCTGAGAGATTGAAGGCATGGGAACAAAGAACTTAGGAGGGAGCTGAAAATGAAAACTTAACCCACACAAAATGGGGACAAAGGAGATTTGAGTGTTCAAAGTAGGTCCATTCAGAGTCAAATGGAGTACAATGATCAGTGAAAACTTCAAAGATGAGCTGTGTCCAGGGTTTTTTAGTCAGTGCCCTGATCTCATGGTTTGGAACAGATTCAGAGATGATGTGGATGTCAGATACCAGTAAGTGGGTGGAAGGTATTCAACACTCAGCTGCGAAGCCTAGAAAGTGCAAGTAAAAGAACGGTATGTTCTTCTGTCCATCCTATCTCTTTATTACATTTCATTTCTAGGTCTTCTGTGTACCTGTAAAACTTGACCGGCTTATACCTAGAGCACGAATATTACCTGTTACCTAGAAGGAATAAGAGTTATACTAACTGCCTGTTCATGGCTTAGATAGGTGGACTATTTAATGGGTAGAAAACTGGTTGGATGGATGGATGACCAGACCCAGAGAGTTGTGGTGAATGGAGCTAAATCCAGTTGGTAGCTTGTCCCTGAATTCCTCCTTGAGGGCTCTTGGTAAACACGAGCCAGTGTGTACCCAGGTGGCTAGGAAGGCCAATGGCATCCTAGACTTTATCGCCAATAAGGTGACCATGGGACCAGAGAAAAGGTTGTCCCTCTGTAGTGGGCACTGGTGAGGCCGTACCTCGAGTGCCGTGTCCAGTTCTGGGCCCCTCACTACAAGAAAGACATTGAGGGGCTGCAGCAAGACCAGAGAATTGCAACAGAGCTGGTGAAATGTCTGGAGTACAGGTCCTATAAGGAGTGATGGAGGGCCCCAAGGTGTTTAGCCTGGAGAGAAGGAAGCTTGAGGCAACCTTATCACTCTCTACAACTGCTTGAAAGGAGGTCGTAGCCAGGTGGGGATTGACTTCTCCCGGGCAGTGAACAAAAAGACAAGAGGACATACCCTGAAGCTGCACCAGGGAAGGTTCAGGTTGGACATCAGAAAGAATTTCTTTATGGAAAGGGTTGTAAAACCTTGGAATGGGCTGCCCAGGGAGATGGTGGAGTCACCATCCCTGGAGGTGTTCAAGAAGTGATCAGAAGTGGCACTTAGTGCTATGGTTTAGTTGTCACAGTGGTGATTGATCAAAGGTTGGACTCGATGATCTTGGAGGTCTTTTCCAACCTACATGTTTCTGTGATTTTGTGATTCTGTGATTTAGTAGTGAAATTTGCCTTGTAGTGTTTAATGTCTGGTTTTAGTTGTTTGTTTGGATTTTTTTCTAAATACGTGAAAGCTTAGGAACTTTATGAAAAGAAAAAGATAATACCAAGAACTACCTTTCTCTGACAAATACTTGAAGTCTTATTTTTACGGATTGCTAAAAGTGCTTTGAACTGTTTGCCCATGATGATGGTTTTTTGTTCATTTGGTTAGTTTTTTAGAGATATTGTAGGGCATTGCTGTCTGACTTGGTGTCACTAACTGAAAAAACACGCTAGCGATACGAATAAGAGTAAAAAGAACAAAACTGCAAAATTGCTAGGCTTGGGCAAGTTCAATGCATAGTTACAGTACTGTGCTAGGATTTTTGTTAGCTGTGACTGATCTCTGTTTTCACAGCTTTTCCAAAAGAGAGAAATCACAATCACATCAATCACAACCGTGTGTGATTATATTCAAAGTTTCAATTCAAAGCAATATTGAAATAAATATAATAAATAAATATATTATCACCATATATGAAAAATGAGGTCACCAAAGTTTACCAGTTTCACTTCTAATCACAAGTTTCCTAGGAGATTTTTTTTACAGTTGAATAGATGTAGATTTTGTCAATGCCAGATACCAAGCCTCAAGCCAGGCAGCTAACTGAAAAAAATTTTGTAATCTTATTTTGTGAACTTGCATTTAATATTTCTTCCAACTTTAGTAATATTGTATGCAATAACCACTAAAAATTAGGTGTTGAAATGTCTGATGTAATTCAGAGTCAGAAGTGTTTTTGAAACACGCAGACAGATATGTTTCACAAACAGTGAAAAGCCATTTTGTTACTGATGTAAAACTAAGGGGTTTTTGTACTTCGAGTGTAAGCATTTAATAGTGTTCTCCTATGCTGCCAACTCTTTCTCATTTTAAAATCGAACAACAGTCTTCCCCAGTCTGCCTACAGGTTTGGAATCCACTTCTACTAGTTTTGAACAGTTCCATCTGCTTTGCTTTGGTTCATTTATTCATGAGGACCTGAAGACCCGTCATTTTTGAAGCCCTTGCAATATATAGGATGACAATTTTGTGTGTCAAGCATGTCATCATTAGAAATATTTGTCATTTTAGTGCCACATATATATGTTTTCTTTCGAAAAAATGGAAAATCTGAAAGGCAAAGCAGACGAGAAAGTAGTGATATTCTGGCCGAGTGAATGGCTGTTAAGGAAAACTCTCAAAGAAAACGAGAAAGGAGAGAAAGGCAATTCAACAGTGCAAAGGGTTTGGGGTTTTTTTAAAGATTTTGTACTTGTTTTAAGCTTAAAACAATGAGCCAATAGTCTATATTGGGGCCGATATTGATTTTAGGGCCATTGCTGATAGGACAAAGCACTGAGACATAGATCAGAAATGCACTTTCTTTTCTTGTGCAGTCCCTACATCAATACCTCACATTATATCCACGTAGTTTTTTAAGAATCACTTCTTAATAGACTTTCTTCTTGTACGGGAGAGATGACACATATATAGGGCCCCCTTATAATCTCAAATCCCACACCCTCAATTTATTTTGGACTTATATTGACTTATGTCAGAACACTGAAGTAAGAAAAAGTACTTTTTCTCCTGTTTGATTGCCCAAATAAATTGTGGAGAGATGCTAAGCTATTTCTCAAGTGTTCCTTTGGATATACTTATTACTAAAAGAATTTTTAAAAATTTAAGTTATTTGATTCAGAGTTACCTTCTCATTTATAAGTAAAGAGAAATATGTTTTGGGTCTACGACGGTGAATTCTAAACTTTTCTAAGTAAACAAATATTCTCCAGTAACTTTCTTCAGCAGTAGTGGAAATGTTTCTGCCATTCAGGCAGTAAAGGTATAAGCATTAAGTAGTGAGGGCCAGATTTCTATGCTGGTGATGGGGATATCTTTAACTGCAAGGACTTTTCTGTGTTTTCTATACATAAAATGTTGTAACCACACAAATCATGGTATGGTCTTTTCATACTTCTATAAATTATCTTTTTATTTCACTCTGGTGCTACAGCAAATCGTGATCTAAAGTTAATTTCAAAACATATTCTTGCATAATTCTGGCACTCAGTCTCAAATAAATGTAGAAGTATGTCATGTAGGTAAAATGCAGTAAATAGACAGAATCCCCTTTTGCAGGTCTCTGAGGGTTGTACTTACGAGAATGGAACTGGCCTCTGTGGACTGTGGAGTTAATAAAACTTGAATAAAACTTCATAGAAGAAAACTGAGCTATTCTCTTCCAGCTATTTCAAGCTCTAACAAAAATCAAAGTGGTAGGGAACAGATAGAAGAGTATTCCCCAGTGGAGGACACGAAAATGTTTCATTCTCTTTTGGTTGCTCTGTGCCAAACTAGGGTTTAATAAGTGTATCACTCTCTATTTGCCATTGTATAATGATATTATGAAAAAAAAAAAGACCAGATAAAATACTTTCTTCTGAGGAAAATGTACTCATTTTTCCGTATGTCAGATGAAAACAAAGTGCTTTTAGATCCCAGTGGGACTAAAAGTGTGACATCTCATAAAATTTCAACTTATATGTGTGTGAGGATATTCTACTGTGTTTCATGGCCTGAGTCTATCTTCACAACAACCAGCCACAGAGCTTTAAGCTGAAAAGAATGGGTGACAAAATTTTAGGAGGAAAAAAAGCCAGTTAAGATTGAAATGAAATGCAGAAAGAAAATGTCTAAAAATATTTCTCAAAAGATCAACCTCTTTGCCAAAGCTAAAACTGTGTTTCTGTGCTGCAAAGTGGTGTGACAGCAAATACCTTATTTTACCTCCAAACCAGCTGTATTCCTCGCTTTTTTCCTTTCTGCAAACCACCTAAATTTTGTCAAGGTAGCAATAAATAGGATTTGCCAATGGCAACACAAATGATAAAAATAAATTTAAATGCTCTAATGCATTTAATGTCATCTATGGTTTAGTTTTTTCTTGATTTTAATTTAAAAAGTGTATTTCATTTATCTCCTTGTTATAGTACAATGCAGCAATTCCCTAGGGTGCTTTCTGAAACACAACACTGTCCAACAATAGTTAGCAATCGGTAGACCACAGGTTCTGGCATTTTTTTCTTTTTTCTTGAGGTTATCTATGTCAGAGTGTAGTTTTAACTTCTGTTATCTTCAGCTTTGCAAACATTTGTTTTCTATTACTATTCTGTGCAGCAAGAGGAGCAGGGAGAGGGAGGAAACCCAAACTCTAACAGATATTTATTTGCATTAGGTTAAACATATTCAAAAATGAATTTAATTTGAAGGAATTGAAGAATGTAAGAATAGACTCCTGGAAAAAAAAATAATAGAATTAGTTTTCAGCCATCCAATAATTTGTTTTTCCTCTATTTGCCTCTGAGCTGCACAGCCCACTTCAGAACAGTGTGAGTACCAAGCACTGGCTTTGGGTTGCCATGAAGTGTGTGTGACTAGTTGTGTTGTATGTCATAGCTCTTATTAACTCTGGTGCCATTGCTAATGTTTTAATGTATGCGTATATGTGCCTTGAGGGAGTAGTTTGTGTGTTTTACTAGCGCGATACACCAAAATACTCCCTTCCTTTTGCCTTGATTATAAATTAATACATGCCATCAGGGGACCTCTTATGATGTAAAATTGTCATCTTGTGAACGGTACGGATGAGATCCCATGGAAGTGCAGCTGAGCAGCTACCCGTCCTACAAGCAAAACAAAACTCTCTCCATGCTCGCCCCTGGTGGCTCGCATTAATTTCTTATGAATAATTCACATGCCTTCATCACAGTTATTATTCCTTCCTTCATCTTTTGTTTCCCAGTTTTGAAAGGCACACCAGCCTCTGCAGTGGTGGAGTGCTCTCAGGCAAAACCTCGTCCACTGGCCCCATGGCAGGGCTTGCTGGCACCGGGCAATGCCTGGCTGGGATGTCACACCGGCACAGGGAGGAACCCTGCAGGGTTCTTAAAGCTGCCAGTGCCCGAATTAGTGTTTTAATTGAGACGATAATGGGTTAATCAGGATCCCTGAGCCGTGCTGCTTAATGGATCTGTTGCCTGGCAACGACACCTGCCAAGATGAGGAGGTTTTGTGCTTCTGCTGCTGTGTGAATCAGGCTCTTATCTTGTGAGAGTTCAGGAAAGGGAGCTGCTCATATGCTGAGTCTCTGGGTCTTTCTCCACCCAGCTGGAAGTTCTGCAGGTCAAACATCAAAGGATTTCCAAGTCTTATTCCTTAATTGTGAGGTTTCCAAAGTTCAGATGCATATTCGAACATTTTGAAGTCTCACTTTTGCATTGTAACCCAAATGGGTCGCTCCCCATTCTGCCTCTGTTTTCCTGACCTGCATTCATGTCCCTTCCTAAATCCCGACTACTTACATTGATTTTTTTTTTTTTCTCTTTTTCTCAGCAAGCTTCCCCTTATCCAATTTCTTCTAAACAGCTGACCAAGCCCCCGCTAATTTGTTTATCCTCCACCAGGAGACATTTGTCTCTCTGCCCACCAGTCTGTGTTACTCTGCTGGTACCTCTGCCCAGGGTTTGCTTTACCTTATGCATCCCAGGAAATATTTACCTTGCCAGAGAAACAGCGGTCCATAAAGCTGAGGTCACCTGACTTAACACACGCTACCTGTTGGCTTTGGTGAGGTTTTTGAGAACTGGAGGAGAAAGTCTGCTGTGCTTGTTTTCAGAACTTGGCTGTTTCTCCAAAGGCTTTGTAAATCTGTGGGGTTTTGAAAGTGTCTGAGCTCACGCCTGAAGCCAAGACTGGCTCTCTTTGAACACTGGTGGAAGTCTCATTAGGAAATCAACGAAACTCTGTTTCAATGGTTTGAGGCAACTCAGAGTTGCATAAATATGTTCTTTGGCATGTTAATAGGCTTTCTCACAAATACAGTACGTAGAGTAATGCCTGCTTGTGCAAGCTATTCATTTCAGTTGAAAAGCCTGTCCTGTGGCACAATATGTTGCTTTGCCAGTCTGCTTTAAAATGATCAGTGTTGTATTGATCCTATTTCTGTGGCACTTCCTGTATTATTTGATATGTGAACAAGATTTTTAAAAAATCTAACATTTCTAAGTGTATTATTGTGCATGTGTACTCCCAGAAGTATTTTTTAAAGCTCC
>VZTF01009101.1:0-118703 GCA_013397755.1 Cnemophilus loriae | reverse complement strand
CCCCCCCCCCCCAAGATTCTTTCCTGTGTTCTGTACCTGGGTCATTCAGCTTTTACTCTTGTGTTGACATGTTGTTCTGAATAGGAGTTCTCCAGCCAGACAGCACTTTTTTTTTTTTTCTTCATTCCATTTACTAGGAAAGAGAATAGTAGGGCACAGTAACATTTATTTACTTGCCTCTTTATGTACTGTGTCATCTGGAACTACTGTAATGTGGCTTACTTTTAACAGCAAAACTACTGTGACACACAATGCTCTTCAGTAAGCTATATGGGAGAAAGCTTTTCTAGACAAGACAACGGACATGTAAGGTAGGTGAGCCAAATGTCAGGACTTGAATTTTGCAGGTGTTGAAACAATTTCTCTGTTGTTACATCTTAATGAAATACAATATCCAACAACTAGTGGGATAGCCAAACTGCTATTGTACCACATTTTGTTTCTAAACCCAGTGTAGGCTATACTGTAATTCCTTGCCTCTGATTCTGGTAAAATAAGACCCTCAAATCTATTCTTTACTTTTTTGCATCTTGAGGCAATTTGCTGTAGAGCGATTAAATTGTCCTTTTGTGTGGGAACAGATTTCTTTGAAAAGCTCTGTGCCTCTCATCCTGAGAGCATGGTACTAGTCTGGTTTTGATCTTTCAGGAAGACTGTACTGAGATGGGGAAGGCACTAATCAGATTAGTTAATATGGTTTGTAGAAGGGGGGAAAAGATAAGGATCAGGGACTCCATAAGGAAGGAGCTTATAGCAGAGGATATCAGAATGCAGATCACCCAAAGAAATATTTATGTCTCATTTTATTTGGAACAGACGAATATTGGAGTACAAAACAAATTCCCTGCATAATGTTGAAAAGTCTGCCTTCCTTTTAAAGTAGAGCCTGCTCATCTTTTAAGTGATCAAGTCATGAGTGTTTATGTTCGCTGTCAGGCTAAAACCATTACTTTGTATCAGAAAGCATTTGCATGCAGTTTTTTATTCGTTAATTAAATTGCTGATGCAATTTGTAAATGCACTTTAAAGATAATACTACAGGGTGTAATGAGTTCCTAACCAGACAATTAGGCTGAAGAAAGCTGAAATTCATTCTTTGAATTTAATAGGCATCACCCTTACTACAGCAGTATTTTCTTATAACTTCTCACCAAACTGCTCTGTCTCTGTACTACCTGACTTTAACTCTACATGCACTACATGAGGTACTGGGAGAGCTCTCCATGGGGCAAGATTTGCCAGGGATTTCTTAAATCTTCTTAAAGATTCAGAAATCTGCAGCAGTGGGGCTCTAGTGGTTATATGGAAAGAATGGTGGTGAAAATATATATTTCATCTACTGTTACACTGTATTGTATGCTTAAAAACTGTCTTCAGCTATTTATGTTGTAGACAAGTCTTTGTGAATGTGTATATACATATACAAATAGGAAATTATGTATATCTGTATGCATACCTCTTATTTGTCATTTAACATACCCTAGCAGCATGCTAGAAAATCCAAAGGCTCAGGTCCGTGCTCAGGTCCTAGAGAGTGATACTGTTTGGAGAATGTATCAAAGCGTAGCACAGGCAGCACAGAATTACAGAACAGTTGGTTTTGGAAGGGAACATCCGGTCGAACCTCCACACTCATGTGGGTCACCCAGAGCTGTTCTCCCAAGACCTTGTCCGGACAGCTTTTGAATTCCTCCAAGGATGGAGACTTCATCACCTCTCTGGGTAGCCTCTGCCAGTGCATAGCCACCCTCACTGTGACCAAGTGTTTCTTGATGTTCACAGGGAAGCATCACTTCCCTAGACCTGCTGGCAATACTTTGTGTAATGCAGCACATGATACCATTTTCCTTTTTTAAGGTGAGGGCACCTTGCTGGCACATGGTGTCTCCACCAGGGCAGGAGGTACATGAGGTTCACTTCTCAAAAGCTGCCTTCCGACATCATTTCATATCACCTTCTCATTAGAAACATCTTCTACAGCTGTCTAGGGATGGTGCTTTGCCTAGACTGAGATATTGCACTTGCATCATAGTCACTTCTTTCCTGTTTGCTTTCTGAACAGAGAGGAGAATTTTTTTATTTTGATTGCTCTGGGCCCTGTATTCTACGTCTTTTAATTAGATGTGTAACTAGACTGCTTAAAAAGAAAGTATCTCTGGACTGCCATGTGAAAATAAAGCCCTTTAAAGGCTTTTATACCTTTGGAATTTAAGAGGAGAGAGTTCTATGTGCCTGCTGCTACTCCATTGTTCAGTACGGATGACAAAGGAGTGGAAAAAACAGTTTCATGTATTCTAATGGTGGGAATCCCCTTCTCCTTCTCTTTGGGCATAGAATAATGCACTATCTTGTTGGTGTAGCAAGGTCATGATAACCTGAACTCTGCCTCTCTTTTCTGAGGAAGTCCTGACAAAAAAATTAGTATTTGGTCATCTAAACCATGGCATGTGTTCTTCCAAAAGGGTCATATCTGGTGGCAACCACACTGCTCTGACAGCTGCAGAATGTGCCTAATGATAGAGTTTGATAAAATTATTAGGAATTATGAACTTGGTTTTACCTGCAGCACTGTAGAACAACAGCTTTTTCATGGAGTAAAATTGTTGTGCTTCAGGGTAAAAAAAACATGTGAGCACTGGTAATAGCTTTAGTATCTTATTTGCGATGTAATAGTTTTATGTCATTGCTAAGTTAAAATGGTTTGGACCTGAATTCTTACCATTCATATTTAACTTTTATATAATGTATACTAATGCTTTCTAATTCTCTTCTTATAATCTGACATTAAGGAAGCAAATTCCATGAAACCACTAGAGGATATTTAGCAATCAGTCAGAAACCTGACCTGAATGTTATTTGCGTTTAAATATTGTAAAACATACACAATTGGAGTCCAAGAGAATTTAAACTCTGTAGCCTTTTAGGCTCATTTCTGGTAACCATGAAACAGAGTACCAGGAACGTTATCAATGAGCATAGCCGCATGCCTTCATCTGTCTTCACTTTTAACACTTGGAAACACATGTTGGAACAATGTGTCATTTAGAGCTGGGTGAAATTGCTGATGCTCACTCTCCCGGGAGCCAGAAGTGGAAACAGAAACCTGCTTTGTGCCCAGTCTTGGGCAAGGATTTAAACAGAGACCTCCCACTTTCAATGAACTGAGATGAACTCCGCAGCAGCCTCCGCGAGTTCGGGCTTTTTGGGGTCTGTGCCACTTTTGTATAGAAACTAAAGAGCCAGGTGACTCCGTAGGGTGTCTCTAAACTGATGATTAGGGCCCTCACCTCCAGCTGCTGGAGCAGTTCTTTATACGAGGAGTAAAGTTTTGACCCAGGCATCTTCCTGGTGGAGAAGATGGGGACCTGGGTCTCCCACAGCTTGGTTTGCCAGGCAGAGTTTTATATAAAGAATTAGGGAGAAAAAGATGCACGTTTGGTATCCAAGAGATCCATGTGCTTCAGCACAGTGTGATGTGGCTGGAGGTAGCATCATCCTCTGACCTGTTACTGGGACTGCAGGGCAGGCACATCCCAGAAAATCACCTTGCAAATCAGGCGGGATGGGAAGGGGCCCCTATCAGTCCTTTGGGTCACTTCTCCTTTTGCTCCCTGAGATGTTTCACTCAGAGTCCTGCAGGACTTTCCAAGCTGGATGAAATGCTTTGCGGCTCTGCTTTCTTTCATTAACACAAGCTAAAAAAAACACAAAAACAAAAACAAAAACCAACCAAAAAAACCAGGAAAGAACATTTAAATTAAGGCTGGATTGACTCTTTCTCTCCCCTCCCCCGTCCTCACTCCCCCCCCCCTTTTTTTTCCCTTCTTCTGTTAGGCTAAGAAATCAATTATTTGCACAGCCTCAGTATCAGGAGAGAGATCTTCTATTACTATTTCCTATACTGAAGAGCTTATTATGACTACATAGGGGTTATTGTATTCAGAAGCAAAGGGATTACAAATATCTCAATGTCTTCTATAGCTGCTAGTAATTATTTTTGCTGCCAGCTATGTTACAACCATTAAAGTTCATGTTTAGGTTACAACGTTCCTTGTGTGAATGTTTGCTTTTAATTAATAGAAGGATGTGCTGGGCTTGTCCTTCCACAGTGTAGACCCTAAACCTGTCAGAAACAGCTCACAGTAATGGAAGAGCTCTGAAAAGCTCTTTCCTGTGAGAAATGTGGCTGGAATTCCTTGATTTCCACGCTACTAGCCAAATATATGAATGCCCGGGGGGTTTTGTCCTACAGGCTGTATTAGATAACTTTGTTACACTCTGCATGAAATGCAACCCCTGACTTTTGACAGCTGCCTGTATATTTTTCAAGCCAGCAAAGAAATAGCTGCTAACAAGCAAGCAGCGGCATAGTTAAAATTCAGTGTAGATCATAGCTGCAAACACGCCGAGGGTAAAAGGGCTGCAGCCACTTCAGCTCACTGTTCCATAACAAACTACAGAGCTTCTAAGAGAACCAAATGTCCTGGCTCTTCTCCCCCACTGTGGAAATGCTCTTCTCCTCCCTCCACTTCCCTTCTGTAGGAATGAGAAAACCTCACTGCAATCTAAACATTTGCTGATATCATCTGTCATAAATAATCCCCAGAAAAATATTAAACGAGAGGGGAGAACAGCAAACCTCAAACCAGTGTTTAGGCCATAAAGGCCAAAAGCATTTGTGTTTGTTTCAAGACAGTGGAGACCAGAGTGGAGGTCTGGTATTTTGCTGGTGACCGCTGAAGAAGAGGGGTTTGGCTGCTGGCAGGACATAAAGCAAAGCTGACAACAAAGCTTTCCTTTCATGCTATCCAAATGAACACATTTCTAATCTGAAATTCAAATACTTGACAACAGAGAGCCTGTGAGTTGGGCTTTGAATAGGAAATTGCTTCATGGTTTTAGCATAATGAATTAGGCAGTTAGAGTAAATCCATTTAGAAGGCATAGAATGCTTTCACATGCCTTGCAAAAGCTAAAAAACCTTACTAATTTCCTAAATTTATCATGACTTGCAAAATGTCTGAGTGTTCTGTGTAAATGTGGTTGTGCATGTTATGTTTGGCTTATTGCAGCTATGTAGCTTGACTCTTCTATTTTACAACACACTGATTATTTAGATAAGATTGTACCTTAATTAAAAGCCATAAATAACAGCTAGGACGCTCTTTGAAAACCAGTGCTCTCACCAATAACGAGAGTACATTAATTAGTCCTGACACTCTGTTCTGGTCAATTACTATTACACATTCTGGAGATGCAGCATTAGACTGAGAAAACAGCTGGGGTGGAGTCACACTAAGAAAATCAATAGAGGGATTCTCTGAACTGTTAGCTGTGTACTGACAAGTGGCAGCTTCAGCCTCGTATTTTGGACAACACTGGACCCATTCTACGTGGCAGCCTTCACAACCCTTCAAGGGGACCAAACAGAGGCAGTGTCACAGGTGGCATAAGGAGAGGTGCTGTAACAGAACACAGAACCAGAAGCTGTTGTTTCTTTTGTACATATGTCTGACCTTGGAAATCGTTTGTCAGGCCTCCTGGGAACTCAAAGTTCCTTCTTCTGTGGTTTGCTTAAGCAAACAATTGCAAATAGTACCACTTGGAAAGCCAAGGTTAAATGCATTCCAGTCATGTTTTCAAAAAGGAGTTGCTTTTTTATTTTTTTCCTTCTTTCCTTTCCTTTCCTTTTTTCTTTTCTTTTCTTTTCTTTTCTTTTCTTTCTTTTCTTTTCTTTTCTTTTCTTTTCTTTTCTTTTCTTTTCTTTTCTTTTCTTTTCTTTTCTTTTCTTTTCTTTTCTTTTCTTTTCTTTCTTTTTTCTTTTCTTTTTTTTTCTTTCTTTTTTGTGACAGCCCTCAGAATGTTCTTAATATTTTGGAGAAAATGTTGAAGTCCTTGTTTTCAACATTTTGTTTTGCTGCAATGGTTAAGCCTAAGAAGGCACCTGAGTTTATGAGCAACTGCATAGGGGTTTTCTAAAAAATGTGTACAAAAAGATAATAAGGCATGGCATTCTTATATTCAGAAGCATACTAGCTATCACAGCAAACCAATTTTTTTCCCGTGGAAAAAGACTGAGTAAATAAATAGATTTTATTTTATCACATAGTTTTTAAGTTTGCCATCAGACATACCAGGGTACAATGAAATTGTTCTTTGAGTTGGCATTGTGAAAAAGAATTATGATGGATTACTTTACAAAGATTTTTTTTCTAATCATTAATGTGTGTCAAGCACCTAATTAATGTTTACAGTTAGGAATGTAAAGGAAACATGTCCTCACTTTCTCACAGCTGCTAAAATATGAATAGGTCTTTTTAGGTCCTTGGAGATGCATACTGAATATATGTATACAAGCATCTGAATGTATGTATGATAAATTAAACTGAGAAACACTGACATTTAAATGCATTAAAGCTATACTGAGTTGGAATAATAATTATCACCACCAGCACAACATAAATATTTAAAACTACTGTACCTATGCAGTAGTCACAGAGGCACCAGGCTGAATTTGTCAAAAACCAATTCTGAATGGCACCTCTAGCAAAATAATAGGATATGGAAAGGAGGCATCTTCAAATCATTAATATGGAGGAAAACTGAACCCTGCATTATAGGCTTGTACTTAGGTGCCAACACAAACAATAGGTTTCCAAATCAGGACTTTCCATATATAAGATGTCATAAGCATCAAGTGATGCAGCTGAGATCTGCCCTGCTGCAAGACAGGCTACGGCTTGAATCCCTTCACTATGTCAGAGAGGAGTATTCAGATATTTCCATTTAAGAATTAGCTAAGAGAAAAATATATATTTAAAAAATTTTTAATTTATGTTGTGGTGCACTGTATTGTATACTACGTTGGAAACAAAAGCATAATCTGTGAACGAATTAAAGATACCTATACATGTGTGTGTGTTTATATGTATATATATATGTGTGTGTATATATATATATACATATACTGCTAAGTTATAGCAAGATGTCAAAATTAGTTATTTCTGAACTATAAAGAAATTTATGTTTTACCAGGGCAAAAAGATTTCATGCCAAAATCTCACTGAAATCTATGAAATTATTTGGTGGGCATGGAGAATTTTGCCTACACATGAACTTTGGGACTGAATCTAGAATCTGATGTTCTGATGCGATATAAAGTTCCTTTAGGTATTAAGGGCATTGTTTAAAGTCGAGGTAAAAGGTGATAAAAAGTACTAAAAGTTTAGATTTGAAAGAAGGACATCATCTTATTGAATGAGATAAATGTATTCTGATCAGAAAGAGCTCTTTGGATGAGAACTGATGACTAAGTACTATTGCAGCAAGAAAGAAGAACTAGCCACAGTTACCAATTACCGTCCAAAAATAGTAACTAATTTCTGCCATCTTAGCTCTAGGTTCTTGTTCAGTTTTCACTTAGCTTCCCATATAGAATCACAGTGTGCTTTCCTTTGTTTCTTGCTTGCATAGTGTGAAAAATTGAAGAAAAGAAACAGATTACAGTCTTTCCCTTCCACCTGAAAGAAATAATTCCCTCTTCTCCTCTAGTTTATAAAAAATTTGTAGTAAAATTGCTGTGTAAAAACACCTCCAGTGACATCAGCTGAAATGCACTACTGTTACAACTGCCTAAATTATGGTATGATATTTTGGAGGTGCCTGTGAAGCACAAGACGTGTACATGGTGTAACCCTGTAACTCTTCTCACTGGAAGATCTGGGTTGCACTGTTTAGAGTTACAGTGTAAGATCAGAAGCCCAGCAAAAGCTTTGAGCCAAACTTCTGTCATCTTGTTCCCGCCCCTCTCTGAAGCATGAATTACACCCCTTCTTTGCAATGACATTTGATAATCTTGAGAAAGGGAGAAGCTATTTAAATTATGACAGATATCCAGGTTAATTAAAAGTCATCGTTGATGACCAGGAATTCACAGGGTTTGCTCTGCAGTCTTAGAGTAAAATGTGACTCCTGCCTCCACCCTATTTTGTGGTTATGATAGTACAGCACTTTTACACAGCACCTACAGTGGGACAACGTTCTTTCAGATGCCTTAGGGACCCTTTCACAATGTGGTGAGCTGTTTATGCAGGAAAAGAGAAAATACCGCCTTTCACAAACGTGAGCTTCAGAATTTGGTCTCAGTTCATGTGCCTCATTTCATGGATAAGAGAGAATTGCAACATATTCTTTCATAAATGAGAAACATACAAAAATTTTAATTGCTGAGTTTGGACTGCTACATTTTTATGTCTGAAAAATATCTCCAAAACCAAAGAAACAGCCATGTTTTTTTCATAACTTGACTACAGTCATTTTTAAGGTCGCAGTGCAAAGACTTTTGGCAGACATAAGTGCTAGAATAGTCATGGATAAAAGTTTAAAAATATCATAAACTGATTTAACACACACAAAGTACTAAAAGCAAATCCTCAGAAACTGTCTCAAACAGGAAATAAAAAATTTATCTTCTTATTAAAGATTCAGAACAGAAGGCAAATTTATATTGCAGTGACCATCTTTCTTCTTTTCCTTGACTCTCTCTATATTAGAAAATATTTGATCTCATTTCCTCTGCTGATGCTTACAAATGCAGCCAGCTTTTAACCTTAAGTTTAAATTCTCTTACGTTGTATTTAGGTTTCCAAATTTTTAAGAGAAAGGAAACTCCTTAGATGCAGTTTATTCTGTGAGTGAAATATGAGCAGAGTTGAAATGCACTTTGATTACACTAAGGTGCTAAAGGAGGCTGAAATGAGATTCAATAAAGAAACCTTTTCAGCAAATTCAGTGCAGTGATGAACTTGTGCTTTCCCAAGCTGATTAATTTGTAGAAGGGAGCACTTTTACTGTCTGCTAATTTTCAGATATATCTAATTGTTTGGAAATCAAATACTTTCTGTAGCAAAGAAAGATACAGGAAATGCTGTTAGATAATTACAGCATAAAGGTTATGCACAAATGTCAAATCAATAAGGACAGTAAACATGGTTTATCAACCACGCCAAGTACACTTTTTAAGTTGCAAAATGTAAATAGGTTTAGAATAGAGTGGTCTGGTGGGATGATGGATAGGATACCCATAACAGTTTAATTAACTTCAGTTTCCTACATGTTAAAGGTTTCTTCAGTCCACTGGTTTATGTAACAAACCCTCTTAGGATTTCATTAGCCATTGCTCAATATGAAGTGCAGAATGCTGTCTTAAGGGATTACATTTTGTCCTGCTCTTCTGTTGAGCTAAAAGTCTTATCACAATGCTATTATTGTTTTCTCTAAAAATATGCAAATATTTTAAAGTATCAGATGGGGATATTGGTTTGGTATTTTGCTTTTAATTATCAGGAAATAAAAGCTAACAGCTTTAAACATTGGAATGCAAATGCTTCTTTAACTGCACATAATTGGTTTACTTTGCTGTGTTTTCTTTTTTCTTTTTTCTTTTTTTTTGTTTTGTTTTGTTTTGTTTTTTGGAAGTGAGGTATGTTCAGGGATTTGGATTCTTTATGTAGATAGGAGGAAGAAAAATTACTTGTGTTTTATGACTCAGAAGATATGATTAAAAGAAAACCTACATTTTACATTGAAATTAATTTCTGGATTTTTAGCTTTTTTTTTTGTAGTACATAGGGTATTTTTCTTCACATCTTTTTGTCTGATAAAGGGTATTCACATGTCCTATTTGAAACGAAGAAATTCTTCCATTCAGAACGCAAGGACTCTGAAGCTGGAGCAACATTTTCTAGCCATGCCTGCTAAGGATTTTTTATCCCTATAGAAAGGAAAACATAAATCAGCTTGTACTCAGTTTGGCTTCAGACAATTAAATTTATCATTAGGAAAGAAGAGGGTTATTTAACCTTTAACCCTAATAGAATATCTTAATTTTAAGTTTAGAGCACAGAAAGCCGTTTTATTTAAAACAAAACACTATCTAATTTTTCATGCTCCCCATTTAGGACTATAACACATGAAAACATCACATACAATCTCAGTTAATAATGATCTATTTTCTTACAGAAGCAGGCAATAATAATACTCATTAACACCATTTTCTAATGTTCCTGTGGGAAATGCTATCAAGCTCTCTGTAAAGGACTTATTTCAATTAAATTAACAACTGCTGACCTACCTTGTACATAGGATACTCTAAGCAAGTGCAGTTTGATCCTGTAATGGCATTTTCTTTTAAGATGAATGTATGACAACTGTATTTTTTACGCCTTGGAAATGACTTTCAAAAACATCCATTTTCAGTATATTTTGAAATTGCTCTTTTAAGATGCTTCCTAATGTCTCCCAACTGAGTCAGACACGCATGACTATCCTTACAAACAATGATTTAGAGGAAGAAATTCGACACTCAGTATTTGCTACTTCCATTTCTCAATAATTTTGTGCTTTCCTTGCCCTCTGCTGTGTTATCAGTCATCCGTGTCCCAGGAGAAATACTACAGGCTTGAGGTTAAATTAAGGTTCTATCTCCAGCGATTGTCTTCAGCAAACCCTGTTCGTCCCCAAACAAACCTTATCTGCATTGAATGCAGCCTTAAATGCCAAGGGACAACAGGGAAAACTCTCTTCCTTGTTGACATGAGTGCTAAGATTAATATAGAATAGTGTTTGAAAAGGAGAAAATGTAACTAAGCTTAAAAATAAATTGTACATATATTAACCTATTAATCAGAACTGTGCTCTGAGATAGAGATTAGTTTGTGAAAAACATTACCAGCCACCATATGCTACCCAAGAGAAAAAAAATGAAAGATAGACTCAGGAAAAAAGTGTTTCTACTGCATCTATCTTAGTTAGTTTTTCTAATTAAAAAATCCAGCCTTTTTGTGTGCTATGTGTGGGTCGCTGACATTTGTGGATATAACTTAAGGAGTTCCCTAGCTCAAAAGATGGCTGTATATGGGCTTATCAAATAAAACCAGCACAAAATAAACTAATTCAGTGCAAGGATTTTCCCAGATGCTCCGAGGTAAGGTGAAAATCAGGCTCTTAGCAATTGTATCCATTGCATCAGTCGATCAGTTTTCTACATTGTGAATGGCATGGACCAAGTTTCAGGTCATTACTGGGGTGAAGAACCTTGCAAGGAATGGGCTTGCATTATGTTTTAACAGAAAATGTTTTTAAAGAGCTGTGGGTAAGTGGTCAATCATAGGCTTGTAGGAGTGCCCTTCAGGGTTACTGCTCCTCATGCCTGTGAGGGTGGCTTTGTGAAGGGAAACAGGACTTTCTGGGGAGCACAAGTCTTCCTGGGGACAAGCTCCAGCAGCAGCCTCCGTCTGACTTGCTCCTCTGGCACCACAGTGCCAGACCAGCCACACTGGTTTCTGTTGGCCTGAAAACTGGCATGAGGACGCCCCTCCCTAGCTGTCACTATGGGTTCATTAAAGGTGAATGTCACGGATGGAGTCTAAGTGAAATATGTTTTAACAAAGGATTTACTTGTTTAGGTAAAGCTAAGAATAAGGTTTCAAGGAAAGAATTAAACCCCAAATCTATCATTGCTGACCTACAAGGTGATTTTGAAACTGGACTTGATACAGTGTTACGTTTTGACTCAGTGTAAATAAAAATTTACCTCCTTTGTGAACTAAAAGATATCACAGAATCACACAATGACTGAGGTTGGAAGGGACCTGTGGAAGGGACCATCTGGTCCAAACCCCAAGCTCAAGTGTATCCATCAAGATGTTTTCCCCAGCCCATTTTTCTGGACCGTGTCCAGATGGCTTTTGAATATCTCCAGGATAGGAGACTCCACCATCTCACTGAGCAATCTTTACCAGTGTTTGGTCAGCCTCGCAGTGAAAGAGTGTTTCTTGATATTCAGAGGGAACCTCCTGTGTTTCAGTGTGTGCCCGTTGCCTCTTGTCCTGTCACTTGGCACCACTGGAAAAGGTTGGGCTCTGTCCTTGCACTGTTCCTGTAGGTATTTATATGTATATTGATGACTTCCCTCTGACCCTGCTCTTACTCAGGCAGAACAGTCTCAGTTGCCCTAGCCTTTCTTCGTAGGAGAGATGCTCTTGTCCAACATCTGTGTTTCTCTTTCCAGCATGTCCATGGCTGTCTGGTAGTGGGAAGCCTAGCACTGGGAACAACACTCCATCCACGCCTTAGCAGTACTGAATAGAAGGGCAGCCTCACCTCCCTCAAATCTCTGCCAACGCTCTCCCTAATGCAGCCCAGGGTACCATTCCTATTCTTTGCAGTAAAGGCACAGGGCTGGTCCCTGTTCAACTGGTGTCCTTCTGGATGCCCAGGTCCTTTTCTGTTGAGCTGCTTTCCAGCTGGGTGGCCCCCAAATATACTGATGTGAGGGATAGTACCTCCCCAGGTGCAGGACTTTGCACTTCCTCTTGTTGAATTTCATGTAATTCCTGTCCTCCCCGTTATCTATCCTGTTGAGTTTTCTCTGGCTGGCAGCATGACCCTCTGGCACATCAAGCATTCCTCTCAGGTTTGCTGAGGAGACACTCTTCCTTATCATCCAGACCATAAATGACAATGGTAAAGAATATCAGAGCCAGATTTGATGCTTCATGTACACTTTGAATCACTAGATTCCAACTAAGAAAGACCTCACTAAAGTCTGTGTGGACAGTATCCACTGCTCCCTCTTTATCCATCAGTCTAGTCATTTCACTGTAGAAACTCATCAAGTTTGTTAAACTTCCCCTTGGTGAAGCCATGCTGACTACTCCTGAGGATTTTCTTCTCCTTCAAGTGTCTAGGAATGGTTTCCAGGGTTAGCTGCTCCACTGAATTATTGCTAAAGTATTCTATGGTCTGACCCTCTTCTTTCCAGGGTTTGTATTCCTTATATCGTAATTGTAAAAATTTACATTTAACAACTAGGTTTGATTTTTTCTAAACAGGAAGGAAATTCTATTCTCCCCAATGTACTCTTATTGCAGTATTGCTGCACTACAGCATTGAAATTTTAAATATTTTTACTCTTTCAAAAATAATGTTAATAATTACTTCTCATGGAGCTCACTGTGGAGGGTTGACTCTGGCTGGATTCCAGATGCCTACCAAAGCTGTTCTACCTCTCATCCCCACAGCTGGACAGGATAGAAAAGAAAGGCTCATGTGTCGAGATGAGGACAGTGACAGATCACTCAACAATTACCATGATGGGCAAAGCCGACTCAAACTTGGGAAAAAATAAATTTAATTTATTGTCAATCAAATAAGAGCGGGATAATGAGAAATCAAAACAAATCTTAAAAACACCATCTCCCCACCCCTCCCTTCTTCCTGCACCTGACTTCACTCTGATTTGCTCTACTTTCCTCCCCTGAGCAGTGCAGTGGGACAGAGAATAGAGGCTGTGGTCAGTTTAACGCATGTTGTCCCTGCTGCTCTTTCCTCCTCAGGTGGAGTACTCCTCATACTCTTCCCCTATTCCAGTGTGGGGTGCTTCCCACAGGAGACAGACCTCCATGAACTTCTGCAGCCTGGATCCTTCCCACAGGCCTCCCTCCCACATGGTGCTGTCCTTCAGGAATATGCTGCTCCAGAGTGGGTCTCCCATGGGGTTACATGTCCTGCCAACCAACCTGCTCATGCATGGGCTCCTGTTTCCATCGGTCCACAGGTCCTGCACAGAGCCTGCTCCAGTGCAGGCTTCTCATGAAGACACAGTCTCCTTCAGGCACTGGCCTTCTCCCTCATGGACCTCCCATGGGCTGCAGGTGCACGGCTGCCCCTGGATGATCTTTACATCACCATGGTCTGCAGGGGAATCTCAGCTCTGGCACCTGGAGCACCTCCTGGCCCTCCTCCTGCTCTGACCTTGGTGTCTGCAGGGCTGCTGCTCTCACATGTTGTCATTTCTTTCTTCTCTATCTGTAATTGCCTTTGTGCAGAATTTTTTGCCCTTCATAACTACATTATCCCAGAGATGCTACTGCCATTGCTGTTGGGCTCAGCCTTGGTCAGCAGAGGGTCTGTCTAGGAGCCGCAGGGCATTGGCTCTGCTGGGCATGGGGAAAGCTTCCAGAGAAGCCACCCCTGTAGCTCCTCTTCCTGCACAAACTTTGCTGTGTAGACCAAATGCACTCACTTAAAAAGCAAATGTTTTTAAAGTAAATGATGAGTGTTTTTGAAGAATACCTTGGATTTCTTTTTGTCATCTTAAAGATATGGAGGTTAAGGGTTGTTGGAAGAGGTGTGTTAGTATAAGGATAAGAAAAAAAAGCCTCCAAAGAGTTGCAGCATTCGTATTTTCTACTTTATGTCCTCATTTATCCTGTCTTTCTGTATATTACAGCTGTCTTTGTGGTCCTACTTTATCAGTGCAAATGATGTTACTTTCCCACTTACCACCTTTTTCTCACTCTTTAATGTTGGGCATGTAACTTATACTAGCAATCTTGTCATTAAAGAATTTAGTGCGGAGATATCTTTGGGTGATACATTCATACCAGATCTGGTATTTGAGATTTTTTTTCCTGTGGGTAGGAAGCAATAGCTATTTTTTTCTTCCAGCAAAATAATCAAAATGACTGTGCTGCTGTATTTGAACAGAGTCTCAGATCAGTGCTCACATTTAACAGGGAAAAAAAGTATATTTGAATAGAAATTACATATGAATACTTTAAGATATGCTATACACTTTTTCCTTTTTATGATCATGTTTCTGTAAATGACAGCAGAAGCTGGGGCATGGTAGGTTGTGATCTTGCTGAAAAAATTAGTAGTGCTGAGACAGGATGCTGTTGTACTGGAATTGTGTAGTGTGTGTGCTTTTCCTTTAGCAGAGGTGATCACGAACCTGAGTGACCTGTTCCAATACAGCACTTGTGCTGGGGATAGAGACTCAGCCAGGGGACTAAAATGCACAGGAAACTACAGTGCTTTTCCCAAGAAATATGAATTTTTAAAAAACCCCAATGATCTGATATTTTTGTATAAACCAAAGACTGGTCACTTTCCTAGAAAAATAATTTGTAGCGCAATCTGTGAAAGTGCCACCGGGCTCCCCTTGCAGTAGGAATGTATCCAAACAGATGCGTCTTAATTGAAGTAATCCATCTCAATCAAATGAGCCAAACAACTTGAAGATATGTCATGAAATGATGTAAATATTCCTCAGCCTTTTCCACCTATATGCTCACATATTTTCTTTACAATGTAAATTAGAGTGTGCTTTTTCTCCTTTTGTTGATGACTTTTTCCATTCCTGGGACCAAAACATATATGTTTTTAGCAATGTATTGGTTATCTTCAAAACAATTAGCAAAATTTTCTCATGGTCGTTTTGTTCTAAAGTATGGAACCACATAAACACATTAAATGACAAGAAATAAACTGCTATGAGACCTTAGGAATAACAGGTAAAGGACTGCGAAGCATCCTGTTCAGTGGGGTTTCTCAAAAAAGAGAAACCTGACCCGAGAATTTTCATGAAGAAATGATGCTTTTGACTTACTTAATGTGAGAAGCATATGCAACAGTGACAGACCTCCATTTCCAATTTAATGCTCAGCAAAGATTTTTTTGTTTTTCTTTCAATCTATGAAGGAAATTTGTTAAAAAACCCAAAACGACAAAAACATTTTTACAAGGCCTTCCATTCTTAGCATTCTACTTGTTGCTACTGCAGTATACTGAATGAGCATTTTCAATGTCAGACTTAGGTAACTTCTCTCTTCCTGCGAATATTTGAAAAATCAATGCCAATTAAAGAAAATAAATCTGGGGTTTTTTTGACGGGTTTAGAATGTAGCGGTGTTTCTGTAAAACTGTGATGAAAACATTGCATCCAAGACAGTTATTGTACCCATTTTGCCTTATCAATTATGACTGATACTGAACAAATGGATATTCTATGCTTAGGAAAAAAAGAATTCGCGAGGCCAGAAAATACCTTTCAAATAATATTTTTTTTTGCCAATTAGTTAATTTGTCATTTTGTTCAGATTCTAAAATTTGCCCTGACAGGGAATAGAAATCTAACTGGTTTTTAGTAATGTGAAAGACCAGCAATGACCCACAAACTAACCATGATGAGTGTATAGCGTAATTGTGGTAATGCAGAATAATATTAACTGTCAAACTTGAACAAAGATGTGACTGTGAGGTAATTTAAAAAGACTAAGGGTTATTTCCAAGCCACCTCACGCGTTTGGAAAAGGAAAGGTTAGCAAATCATTATAATTAGTATCTTCTTTTTATTACACTTTTATTTTTTAGCTATGAACAGTTTACTAATTCCACATAAGTTTCAACTTCAAAGCAATAGGTGCTTGAGTAATTTCAGTCCCTGAAGGAATTGAAACTAGGCTCTTTCTGAGGAATTTTAGTGACATGAAGTAACTTCCATATTATGTGTCAGGGCTACTATAACTGACTATTTCAATCTGAAGGTCACAAGTTCACAAATAATTTTACTAAGTACATTCTAGCAAGTGGCATCAGCAAGTGCTATGCATGTTGATTTTTAAGCCCTGCTTGTCAAACATTAGGGTAGAAACATACCTAAGAAGATACTTCTCAGAGCATGTAGAAGGTGAAATTGTTCTAAATAGGTGTTCTGAAGATAGAGTATGCATCTCTGTCAATGAAATTAGTTTGAGTTAACTCAGTTTGGTTACTGTATGGTCTCAAAGAAGGATAAAAGCATATCTGTGTTTCTCTAGTGGCTTCCACTTTTTTGTTCTGCTGAAACTTTATAAAAAGCCAACTGGATAACTTTTATAGTGATTGCACAAAATAGTTGTGTTGATGTATATGAACATTGTGTCCTTTTTTACACATTTGGTTCATAAAAGACCGTAAGTCTATTGTTCTTTCTAAGGCAGTGACCGCTAGGGGATGGTTCTGTGTTTTGAGAGAAGCAGTCTTTCTGTCTGGGTTATTTGGTTGGGGTTATTTGGGCTATTTGGTTTTTTAGTACGAAATCCACCTTCTTGCTTTCACGAGTATTTTTCTCATAGGTAAGTTAGCTTTTAAAATACTCCTAGCCCAGATTTCCTTGGTTTTGTGTCTGTGAGAAAGGAAAAGTTTTGACAAGATAAATGATGTAAACTGTGGTCCATAACCACGTGAAGTTGAACTACGGCCAAGTCTCTTGAGTATGTCAATGGAGAACTATTGCTAGTTTTCTCTGAGAAAGATTTCGCTGCTCTCTAGTGTCTGTATATATTGCATGATACAATATTCTATTGACCAGAAATTTTTGTTCTTTGTTTAGAAACTGTAAAATTGTTATTTATATGCAACAAAGATTACCTAGGGAACTCTAAATAGGACTGGAAAATGCTTTATGTAGCTTCTCCATATACCGTCAGAAGGACTGAGAGAAGTAAATCGCTAAGTGGTATTAAGATTCTTTCTTACATATATAAAAACCCACCGCAGCTCTTCAAAAATCTGTGTCTTTCTGGCTGTTCTCTTTCCTATTCTCCCCACTTTCCACAACACCACTTTTTACTGGGGAAGTCTTCCATGTATGCTTAGTAAGGGTCAGATAAGGTTATGTCCAACAACCTCATACAGGTTGACCCAATCAAACATTTGATAAAACTTTGATTTTTATACTTTTACTCAGGCAATTCTCATATGTCTGTTGCTACTTGCATGACATCTTCAGATTTTGATGTGCTCTGTAAGCGCCCTTTGCTGCATGTGCAACTGATCATGTTCCAGCTTGTAGTAGAAGTTCAATTGATTCCAGGCATGTAAGTCTCAAAAATCAAAATGATTAGTTTTGTTTGTGTATTTACTTACTATTTGGCTTGCAGATATTGCTAAGAGTTGGAGATTAAAGTTCTTTTGGGACCATAATGTCAACATCTAACTATGAAAGAAGACAAAGATCTGTATCAAGAATATAGGAAGTATAATTAACATTAAGTTGGTAGGGCACCTTTTATTGTGAAAATGTTCCTCTCTGGTAATGTTTTGCTAAACTTAATTCTAAATTTAAGGGAGTTATAAAGCATATCAAATATGACAACTGGCTATTTTAATTTATTATAACTTTTCGCCTTCTTTTTTTTGTCTCAGGTTGTTTGTTTTTCATCAAAAATACAATGTAATAAATGTTTCCTCTAGAGGTGATTTGACTCTTTGAAAATATCACAAATTCATTTTATGGCATGTTGCGGAAACATATATACATATATTAAAGCTCGTAATGACTTTTATTAAAATGTGCACTTAGGGACACTTGCTGCCTCAAGCAGTTGGAACCATCCAATAAGAATATTTTCACTACTGACTCTCTGGAAATAATTTTGTACCAGTCCAGCTCCAGATTAACCTTTGTTCATACTCAGAGCTGTAGACAGATGTGGGATGCAGGTTGACACTGGAGACACAAGCAGCTGTAATTGTTGTGCCATTAAATGTCTCTCTTTATCCATGGAGAACGGGTTTGAAGCTGTTAAATGGGAAAAAGAAAATAAATCTGTGCTAATAAGTGACTTGAATTTGATAGCTGCTATATTTGGGGCTATACCATGCATGGTGTACAAACATTTCTGCCCCTATGTATCCTCAAATGCCACCAGAAAATTTCAGAGACTGAATGTGCTCAGTCAGCAGATATCAGAAACTTGTTGTTCTTCTGGTCAGTCAGTAGGTTGAGTTATTTTTATTTAAAAAACTTGTATGCACTGAGTAGCTGACATGATGCATTTTCAAAGCCTGTAGGAAAATTCAATATTTTAAAGAAATAAATATACTGATCTTATTAAAAACTTTTGTGGCTCCTTATTTGGGTTTATTTTGGATTGTTCATTAGCAGACAAGAAAAAACCACTTCACTTTAAACTAAACTCATAATTTAAGTTTCTCCTAGAGCTTTCTTGTAATGACAGCTGATTATTCTGTCCTTAAACTCCTTAATTTTCAGAGACAGATTTCAGATGTGCTGAATGTGATTGGAACTCTCGTAATGAAATTGACTTCTCCTGGATACCCACATGCTAAAAAATATGTTTTGCAGCAACTGCCGGTCTGGTATGGCAGGAGAAAAAAATTCGTCTAAGTTGACAAATGTTTTTGGAATTTGCTTTCCTGTGTTCAGTTAGACTTCTATGTCTAAATCTTTTAGGATCAGATAACTCTCTGGAACACCTCTTTCTGCCCTCTGACTCCTCCCTTGTTGTCTGACAGACCTCTAAGTAGGAGATGAGAAAGTCTGCATCTAAAGGGACAACATGGTGACCTCAGGCAGGACAACACTCTCCAGGTGACCTGGAAAAGCTCCAGAACAGGACTCCTGACAGCTGATCAAAGGAATTAACTCATGCATGGCTGTAGATGCTGAACCTCCACCCTTGGGAGAACAGTGCTCCTGTGACCTGAAGGAAAGCTCCACAGTGATGTAAAGCTGCAGCTCCTTGTGCTCACTGCACAGACCATCTCTGCTCATTTTTTTCCCATGAGGAAAGCAGATATACTGAAATTGTACTGACAGTCATTTGTTTCTGCAAAAAGGGAAATTCTGCCTGGTGGAGCTATGGCAAATATGTATGTGCTGTTCAGTTCATATTACAATAATTACAGTGTTTAGCAACGGGTCATTGACGTTGCACGTCAGCAGATAAGTAATGCTTTTGATGATGTTAATGGACACCAAGAAAGTTTTCAAGGAGTGCATTCATTTGACTTGTTTTCCTCTCCCGCCCACAAACTTCTTCAATTTCAAATAGGCCTCCTACAGCACAGCAAAAAAAAAAAAATCACAGCTGCAAATCCTGAGACATGAAATATTGGCTGAGAAGTTGGGGCAGTTGATTCAGACAAGTACAGAGCTGTTTGGGTGTTATGATTAATAAGGAAAATATTTTAAGCTGGCCCAACAAACCAGGGCATAAGCCTTTCAATGAGATGTATTCAAATTGCTGCACTTAGAGGGAACAAACTAGATTGATGTAATGTCCCCATGTAGACATGCCCTTGCTCTGCTTGCCTCCCTGCTTTGATCTGAGATCAGGGAGTGAGATGAAAGCAGATCAGAAGAGTGCTCCCTATTGTACCTCTGTAAGTGATCACATCTATCTTCATGTGATGCCATGGCAGCTGAGGCCAGCTCAGGTGGCTAAGCTGATTTCCCACAGTTATAAATGCAAAGGGACTGCGGGCAGGGAATTTCAATGCGGGGCACTTGATTTTGCAGTGTCAGCCAACAGGCCCTCAGTCAGCTGATTGAATCTTCTGCACTGCCTATCCGTTTAGCCACATTTTTGGAAAGTGGTTGCATTAGAGGCAGCGGTAAAGATGTAGGTCTCTTGTTCTTTTCATGTCATGGGACAGAATAGTTATTTCTGTGACATGAAAATTAGGTGTAGTTCTTTAAAATTAATGTCACTTTTCTGACGCAAAAGAGAGGAAATGAGCAGTGTGTAATTGAACCTGTTATTTATTGATATGCTATATGGAAAAATGAATACATATTGTTGATAGATCTGTGTGTACACGAGAAAGCATTCCTTAGTTTTTTATTCTAGTAGCCCGGGTACATATGTTCTGATGTCAAATACATGTTATGAGTTCTATAGAAATACTGTCTCCAACTGAAAGAGCCTAAGTATTGACTATGCATCCTTAATCATCTTGCTTGGCTAAACTTATGGGAGTACAGTGTGATTTGTTTTACTTCAGAAGGAAATCTTTTTATTCCCTGCTAAAAGTGGTCTGGAAGAAGAAATAAAATCATGTTCTGGGTTTCCAGGACTTGCTAGAACCTGTAATGCATCAGCTTTTGCTGGAAAACAGCACTACTGGAGCACTAAATCATAGCCTTTTGCAGAAAATGTTAAAATGAACCCAATGCTTATAACTTCATTAAAAAAGCCTTTTTATTTTTTCTACTGTCCATGGATACACTCACACAGAAGCAAACTTCATTTTGCACTTGATAAGTTGTTGCTTTAATTTTTTAATTGTTTGTACAATAACATGGGTTTAGTCTTTGCAATATTTTATTGTAACCATTCTTCACAGCAAGAATTTTTGTCTATTCCAATAGTGCAAATGGAAATAAGAGAGCATATATAATTTTTTAAATTAGATCTTTTATGGCCCATGACTGAATAGGGGTCAAAAGCTCCAAATATTTTACAAATTATTTTTTTGTGCAAGAAGATATTCAGTTATCTTTTCTGTTGATTCTCCATTAGAATTGTAGACTTAGATCTAGAAAGAGAGCTTGTCTAGTGTTTAGAAAAAGACTAGTTAGCATTTCAAATTAGCTTTTGCAACTAAATAATTTGTTTTCCTCTATTGCCATTGATCAAACTTTTCAGTGTCAAACCAGTATGTCAAACCAGAACTGAATGACTTGGAAATATGAATAAATCCATTCAGACTGTTCTTTCTGTGGCAGTGGTTAATAATGGTTGCTTAAAAGCCTCAAAATGACCTGAGTTGGAATAATTCCCTGTTCTGCAGTGAATTAAATGTTATTTTGAGTATTAAAAAATAAAAGGAGATCTTGAACAACCTCATTTTCTTATTTATTTTTATGTAAACTGGGGCGCATCCACAAAAAAAGATTAGTTCCTTGAAGAACATTAGTTCAGTTTCACTCTGGCCATGGATTTTTCTCACAACACTTAAATATTAGAATTTGGCTTCTGGAGACCTAGTTCTGTGGCTGAAAAAGCCGTCAGTAGTTACAGTTGTTGTGAAGGCTGATTCTGGGTTTGCATGGGAATGAATAGCTTTATACTCAGGCATTTAAGTATTTGTACTAATTTAGCGCTTTCCACTGAATGGATGTTTGGATTTCTGAAAGCAGGCAGCACTAGGGAAAAGGCAATCTCTTCTTTATTTAGTAGAAGACGAATGGAATGGCGGCAGCCAACAAAATTATCTGCCTCCCTGGAGGCTATGGAAAATAGTCTCCATTGCAGTTCAGCGATGGACTTTCACGAGCGTAGAAAGACAATTGCATAAAATTGGGTTGAATTATGGGTAGGTAGTTTAGTAAGATGGACTACTGCCCACTGGGGAGAATTCTGGAGCTGTGAAAAACTGATCTTTAACAATGATAATGTATGTAAAAATAACAATTTATCTTTGACGGGGGTAACTTTCCAAGGCTTTGGCCTTGCTTCTTGAGTATCGGGTTGGTCTACACAGAGCAAAAGGAAAATGTAAAATAAAAAGTGGGTGTGTGTCTACGTGTCTGTGAAATGACATATCCCCTACTTTCACTTTCAAATAACACAAAGAAGTCAATTTTACTCATTTTACCAATTTCTACTCCGAATGATGTTATTTAAAATATTTATAATTTTGCTGTTTTTATGCTGGAATCTAAGGCTAATAACACAACAAGTAATTCTAAATAATAACCTAACATATAATTCAATTATAGCATACTTTAATATAATCAGTTTTTACAAAAACACATTAAAAGAGACAATTTGTCTCATTAAAATTCAACAGTCATTTAGCTCAGCTGGAACTGAGGACTTATTTCAGCTTCATTCACACTGACTTTTCAGATAGATTACAAACACGTAGGCTTAAACAAAATTAAATACAAAATACTTTTGGAGTTACAGCACTGAAAATATTTGAGTGGCAATATCTGTATATTTTTTTATGAAATACTGTATCTTTGCCCTTTCAAATTTGAGTAAATTGCAGCTTTGTAAACCATAATTATATGGGATCATACTTAAGAGTTATACTTGGTAATGCTGAGTCAATATTAATCAAGTTTCTAAAAATTTATACATACTTTCTCATTTCTCATATTGGTGCTTATATGCTTCAGGTAATTACAGTAATCTATAAATTTTATATGTGGTTGGGTGACACTCCTGTAAATCTATTTATATTTGGATTCAACCTTCCACAAATTTTCATAAATTTGACATTTTTAAGGATTTGTTTTTTGCACATCTCTGGGATGAGAGAAGCTGTGTTAGCAGTCTGAAACCCATCTTGAGGAAGTGTACATCTGTGACTCTGTGGTGAATGTGTGTCAGCTGCTGCCTGAGAGCTGTCCCATGGAGGACGCTACTTTTAACTTCTTTTTGAACTATGAGATTCTGTACAGGCTGTTTGAACCACTGCACTGTGCTTGAATACATTTCCTAATGATGTTCTTCCCCTCTATCCTGCAAATTCCTGAAGTTTGGACAAATTTCTTACTATCTGCATGTACGCAAAGGGTTACATTTCCGATCAGCTACCCTTATAGTTGAATCGTACAACGATTAATGAAAATCCAGCTATTTATATACCACAAAATTGTTGTCTCAGCATGTTTCCCCCTTCTCCTCTGTTGCCCAATTTTTGTGTTTGTTTGGTTGGTTGGTTTTTGTTTGCTTGGGCCTTTGTTTGGTTTTTGTTTGTCTGTTTTTGTTTCGTTAGTTAGTTTGTTGGTTGGGGTTTTTTTGTTGATTAAAGAAAATTGTGCACAGAGTTCTCCATGTGCTCTGTTACAGGCCAGATCAGAGAGAGAAGCAGAGTGGGGTTTAATTCCCAGTTTTATATTCCATCTAGTAGGGCAGGTAGTGAAATTTGTCCTGTAGCATAGTGGCTGTTAGGTGAGCCTGCACCTGTCCCTGGGAGCATTTCTCATGAGCCTTTGGTCAGTAACAAGTGCCTGTGATTCTATCTTTATCCCTAGTCCTTCTGTTTTTGAAGGAAGACTTCTTACAGTGATGCTAGCAGCTGTCTAAAATGTGTAGGGTGACTGTCAGACCTTCTTTTTCTATTTTTTTCTAGTTGTAGATTTGATGATCCTAACTGGGAGGCAACTACTCCAGACATATTCTATTATGCCTAATAAATCAGGATCTTTGTCATTTAGCACCCTCTCTGATTCCTTTTCCGTGTTTCCATTACTCTTTCTGGGTATAAATATTTCTGTGAAGTAACAATTTCATCATTCTTTGCTTTTCATTTCAGAACTTTACCATTTCTGTGTGTGTCTAAGATAGGTGGTACTAGCAGGCATGAGAAAGTTCTGTCATTTTCTGTTTACTCTTCTCATCTACTTTGGTTTGCTTTGCAAGGATAGGCATGGAAATCTGGTCCAGGAGCCTGCACCTTGAAACTCATGACTTGGGAATGGAATTACTTACTTTGAATCTGGCTTCCTGTCTGGTGTAACTGAATGACCTTCCTTTGTATTCCTCGTCAGTCATGGTCAAACCTTGGGGTGAAAGATGCATGTCCTTTAGCTCTGAGAGTTGAGTTATTTCCGAAGGGACCAAGATCTGCTGTAACCTGCAGTTCCAAGGAAGGGTGTGTGTGCTGGTAAACACCAATGAGCAAAATTCAAAGGGTTTCACACATCAGTCTGTGACTATTTGCCTGTTTTCCTCTCCTGGGATACTGACCATTCATTCTCTGAGAAGAAAATCCTGTTCAAAGGACTGTGGCCGAGAGGCCAGGCCAGGACCTTGGAGCTAAGACTGTTCAGGAAAGGAACCGTGGCACTGGCAACAAAACCTTGTACAGAAGAGCTAACTTGAGCTAAATTTCCTAGCAACAGAGTAATTTTTTTTCCTTCATAGAAAGAAAAAAGAACAAATATACCCGTGTTTTCTAAAATTATTTCTATAATTTTTAGTATACTCCTGTACACTCCTAAAGTGGAGAACCATTTAGTAGACTATTTTGCTCTGAAAGGAGATATCTGTGGTTAATCACTATGCTGCTAGGAGAAAAGAGATTACTGTTCTTATCTTACTGCTGTGCACCTTGAAGAGTGTTCCTAGTGCTGTTCTCATTCCCACCCTGGCTTTTGAGTTGGTTTTTTCTTTTCCAATCCACTCTATATTTGCTTTAAAGGGTTGGCAATTTAGACTTCAGTGGCTGCAGTAGCAATTCTGTAACATCTGCCTTTTAGATTTATTTTTTTTAAACGTAAACCCAAGATATTACCATAGGATTAAGCATATGTAATGTATCATTTGTAGTGTACTGCCTTTACTGCAGCTAAATTCAGCTAGACTGTACAGCCAAATGACAATTAAATAGGTTTAAAAGTGCTAGCTTGTATTTTAAAGTCAAACAGTTCATTTAATGAGATATCTTGCCTAATCACACACATCTTAAAAAAAAAAAAAAAAAGAAAATTTTTAAACACAAAAAACCATTACATTCCACCTCTAATCATTTTTTTTTCTCATTTAAGAGATGGATGATTTGTCTTAAGTCAAAAAGAGGTAAAGCATATCTGACTTTATGTCATTTGCCATACCCACAGGAGCTGCTTTGCTCCATTGCTAGCATTGTTTAGATCATTTGTACTAGAGAGGAAAGCACTGAGAAGCCAATAAATTGCAGCTGCTTTTAAAAAGGAGCTGAAAATCAATAATAAATTATTGTTCTCTATAGCAGTTTAGGTTCCTTATGTGTCCCCTCTGACATGTGGATGTAGCTATAAATTAATTTAGTTTTAGGCTGTAAAAAACCTAACTTTCTGTGGACTGACTCTCTGTCATGCATTAGTGATATAAAAATAACATACCTTGGCAGGATAGCTTTCGAGGAGTGCAGAACACTGCAAGTTATTTTTATAGTTTAATGAGATATAGGCCCATACTTCCAGAGGGAGACACAGTGAGCAGAACACTCTATAATTTACTGCAGTAAAATGATCAGGATTCATGCTGTCTATAAAACATGAAAAACATTTTTCATTCCTTACCAATTAGATCATAGTTACAACTCTCGGCTCCTTTGAGCTTAAAAGAAATTCTAACTGCTAGACATAAATGAATGCTGTGGTTAAATTAAAGCCCTCAACAGCCCAAACAGGCTTGAAAGAAATGCCTTCTGGATGTTATTAACATGCATATTTAAGTGCTATTTTTAAAATTTAACTGCAAGCCATAGCAAGCACAAATGTTTATAATAGCTATTTCAAAATTGAAACATTAATTTGAAAAGCATTTTCATTGCTGTTAATTTCTTCCCAATAATTTTATTTCAGCTTTTACTACAGCTGATTTTTTTGCATTTGATGACAGACATCTTGAACTGAAGTTACAAGATTTCATAATTTGCTGGCTTTGAAATTATTCTCCCATAAAATATGTCACGCACAAATAAAAGGCTCAATTCATCAAACATGTCTGATTTACAAAGTGAGCAATCCTATTTATTTCAGTGGCACATCAACGTAGGGAAGGTAGATGGACATGTTTGCAGAGTCAATGCTTTGGTCTTGTGCTTCAGTTCAGAGATGAATCACGTCACATCACAAAAATACCTGTGGCTCGTTCTGCAGTGTAGGGAGAACAAAGCAGTGCGGAGGAGCAGGAGGCAAGGAAAGAACAGATAGCAAAGGTGTTTGGTTTTCTGTCACAGGTTGCCGGTGTGGTTAATCTTCTCTGCTTCAGTACTCCACATTTTCAACTCTTTTCCAATTTGGTCACACTGACAAGCCGCAAGCACTGTTTGTTGCTTACAAGAAATGTTGATTGCTTGACAGAAATGAATTCAAGGATGGCTCAGAGGTGACCTTGCAAGACTTTGAAATATCAAAGTGTGTTGTTCTGATATACCTGATAAAAGTGTCATTTAAATATCCATGGAAACTGGCTTTCACATGCAGCTCCGGGGCTTTGGTCATAAACAAAACACTGGACTGTGAAGGGATTTCAAAGATATACCTCATCCTTTTGATGTCTGCAGCTAATCCTTTTCCTCAACTCTGTCCTTAGGAAGACTACTGAAGGTGAAGCTAAGCTCTTCAGTGGGAACACTGTGATTTGTTTACTGCTTTGATATTCCCCATAGACTACTGCTCCCTGTGAACAAGGATTGTGTGGTAAGACACAAGTGAATCGCCAACTCTGTATTTAAAAATTAAAAATGCACGCATCTCTGCGTATGTCTATATTCGCGTGTGATAAGTGGGAAGCAAGCTAAGCAGTCCTGTATTGCCGGAGAGATGTTCAAATCCAGCCAGAAAAATCAGTTAGAATTAGTGTCTCATTTTTGCTACAACTTTGAAAACGTGTTTGCACTGTGTACTGTCATCAGAGTCTTCTCAGATGTTCTCGTTATGTAAACAGTATTTAAGTCCAGGTAGTTATTTAGCTAACATAATGAAGTAGGGAACTGTTGTTACAGATAATTAAAGGAGATGAACAGTTCATCCTCTTTCTTTTGTAATTTTGCTCCAGCTGAGTGAGACAGATATTTTTCTAGCCAGTGGATGAAGATTACTGTATCATTTAAAATAGCCTTTTAAAGATCACTACTGTAGAAATGAGAATTACCGTCTTATTACTTAATTATCTTGTTTAGCAACAGAATATTTGTAAAACTGTGGTTTGCTGAGTAGATTAGCATGCACAACCAACCAACCAAACCAAACTAAAATAAAAAACAACAAAAACAAACCCAATGTTTTTTAAAATACTTGACATATTTTGTTTATTAGATCATGTTCAGGTTTTTTAGGTTTTCTGGAGGATTGATTCAATTATATAGTCCTAGGTTTTTTGTCTTTTTTTCAATACTTAATTGATTATATTTAAATTTTTTTAGGTTTCATACCATCTGTGATGTACAGATCTTCAGAAATTTTCTTGGGAATTTAAAAATGACAGGATCCAGTTCATTAGCTTCTACTTTTTTTACAAAAGATAAACATAGGAATGATAGGAAGAATGTAATTAAATTGGAATAACTGATTTGGAATAACTCATAACGAACACCTTTACATTTATGTGAGAGTTTCAAAACGATTTCAAGTGCAAGTTAATTGAGCCTACTCATGCTCTTTGGGGTGAAGTTAATTAATGTTATCACCCTCATCATAGGCCCCAGCTGTGAACAGTCCTGGGCTTCTCCTGGACAGTGAAACCAAGCAGTAAAAAGCTGTGTGCTTTGTGATTAGATGGGAGTGATGCCTCCTTTGAAGACATGATCCTGCTGAACTTACTAAAAAATATAATTCAAGGAGCTGCCTTGGACCAGATGAGGAAGTCCTTGGAAGAGAGCTTAAGCTAGCCAGCTGTATACAACTTCTGTTCACCATCACTCTTCTCTAGGGCTCTTTTGGAGATCCTGTGTCCAAAGTCATCTCTCTTTGTCACATCAGTCCTGGCTGTGTGGCAGGGTCTGTCACTGCAGGAACAACAGCAAGAAAGCAGGACCACATGCTCCCAGCTTCAGGTGCTCAGTGCCAGGTCATAGCCTCATCTTCAAGGACAGAATGTTTTTGCCAATGTGTTGACCTAAGAACAGGAATGGTCATAGTGTGGGCATGAATTCACTTCTGCTGTAAGTATAAAAGCATCCTGTTCCCAAGAGTTTCTATCTCTTTTCTTCCTGTGTATGAACACCTAGAGGGAGGAAGAGAGATGGAAACTGTTGTAAGGATAGCAGCATGATAAATATAAATTGGATTTCTACCTCTGTCAAGACTGACACAACAAAGGAGAATAGGAGGCATTTAGTTAAGGAAATAATCTAGTTACAGACTGAAGTAACAAAAGCTATAAATCCTACTGTCTTTTAGTTAGCTTATTTATTTTAATTTTCTTAGGGTGTAAAGGGCTGGAGTGCTGTGGTCTACGTATCATGGCCCGAATATCATGGCAGCAGCATGTGTGCAACATTAGGTTTGATTTTGCTCTGCGTAAAGTAAATCTGTCATGCCCTCACTCTTGGAGCAGAGCTGGAAAGAAGATCAATAACTGGTAAATGTCGAGGGAGGTTTGTGAGTGACACTAGAGCTGATGACTGGAAATAAGAAGTAAGTTGATTAGAAGTTTTTTAGAGATCTGATGTGCAGAAATGGTAAGTGAAATGTGGAAAAACTTTGTCCATGCTCCTCCCTTTTGGAGAGAAGTCTTGCTCCATAAAATCTCTAGAGAAATTAAAAAAAAGGTTTTGTTTACTCTGGATATGGGAATAGCTACTTTGATCTCCCACCAACTCAAGCAAGTTCCTACTGCTCAAATTCAAAGCAGAGTTTTGGAACTCCAGAGCATTTTAATCAAGTGTCTCCAGAAACCCTGTGCCTGTTGGCCTGGTGGTGATGCGTTGTCAGATCATCAGATTATTCAGTGCAATTGTCACCAAGGAGGATATGCAAGAGTGGCAATGGAGCAATCTGAGGAGTAACTCATAAATGTACGTGGTCAGTTCTATAGAATCATGAAAATGTTAAGGTTGGAAAAGACTTAGCCCCATCACCATATTCACCACTAAACCATGTCCTCAAGCGCCGTGTCCACGTGTTTCTTGAATACTTTCAGGAATGTCAACTTCACCACTTCCCTGTTATAAACCTTTCAATTAAGAATTCTTTTCCTAATATCTAATCTAAAACACCATGTCAAAACTTGAGGCCATTTCCTCTTGGCCTTGTAATGTGTTACCTGGTAGAAGAGACTGACATCCACCTCAATACAACCTCCTTTCAGGCAGTTACAGAGAGTGATAAGGTTTCCCCTGACCCTCCTTTTCTCCAGGCTGAATAACTCCAGTTTCCTCAGCTGCTCCTCATAAGACTTGCACTCCAGCCCCTTCATCAGCTTCATTGCCCCTCTCTGAAACATGAAATATGTGTGTATTGTACATAGATATATTTTGTGTAATGTATAATTGTATATTACAGATATATAAGTGTATTGTGTGCAGATATATATATGTGTTTGTCATAGAATCATAGAATATCCTGCATTGGAAAGGACCCACAATGATTATCAGAGTCCAGCTCCTGGCATAGTACAGTACATCCCAAGAATCGCAACATGACATCAGAGATTTTAAACTTGATTGCTTCAAGGTTGCTGTGGCCAAGATGGCCACCAATCTTCACACATGAGAGCCTATCTCTTAACAAGCAATAGATCGAGGAAGGCACCTTTCCTAGCTGGCTCCCTTAGTAACTATACCTTGAGGTTATCATCCGAATGTTTTAGGACTATTCTGGACCGGTTTGTGCTAGCCGTGTGAGGTGCCCTGTTAACATCTGACAAGTTGATGTTCCTATAAGGACAAGGACAGTTGTTTTGGAGGTCCCCCGTAGTTCCTCAAAAACTAACTCACTTATGTCATTGTCCTGGCTCAGTGGCCTATAGTAGACTCCTGCAATGATATCTGCATTATTTTTTTGTCCCTTAATCCTTACTCGGAGACTGTCACCCTGCCATTGCCTATTTCAGGCTCCGTATGTTCCAGCCCCTCCACCTCTCCTGCCCTGCCTGCTCCTCGTGAGGAGCTTGTGACCATCCAACATGGCACCCCAGTGACAGGGCTCATCCCACCAGGTTTCACTTATTCCAATGGCGTAAAATCTCTGGGACTGGGCCAAAGCCTCAAGCTCCTCTTTGTTGTTCCTCACACTGTGTGCGTTGGTGTAGAAACACTTCGGGTGTGGTCTGTTGTAACTGATGCCTCATGGAGCAGCTTGAGATCCCACTGGCACTCCCTCCTTCAAGTTTTGGTGTAACTTCTCATTGCTCTGGCAAGCATGGATTTGTCTCTTCCCCCTTAATCTAGTTTAAAGCTTTGTCAACAAGCCCCGCTACTTCCTTTGTTTGAACCCTTTTTCCCCTCTGAGAAAGGTTCATCCCATCAGGTATTATTAAACCAAGTGTTGTATACCTTACCTCATGGTCAAAAACCCCAAAATTTTTCCAGTGACACCAACCTCAGAGCCACACATTGACCTGATGGATCTACCTGTTCCTTTCAATATTATTCCTTACTACTGGAATGATCAAGGAAAACACTACCTGTGTTCCTAATCCTTCAACCAATCCTCTTACGGCCCTGACATTCAGTTTGATTGCCCTTGGACTTCTCATTGTTATCTTATCACCACTGACTTGAAGAACCAATAATGGATAATAATCAGAGGGCCTTATTAGGCCGGAGAGCTTTCTAGTAATATCTCTTACTCGAGCCCCAGGGAGGCAGAAGACCTTCCTGTTGGTTGGGTCTGGTTTGCATACTGGGCCCTGCCTTCCATTAGAAGGCAGCCACCTCTGACAGCTACCGTTCTTTTCCTCTTAACACAAGAGTTCACGAAAGAGGGGTTAGATTGCGTGTCCCTAAGTGGGCCGTTTATCCCAGAAGAACTTCCATCTACCTTATCATTTGACTGTCCTTCTAGTTCCAGTGCCTCCTATCTGTCATAAAATGTGCCATCCTACTTGTCATTGTCAAGTTTTTGCCTTCCTCCCAGTATGGGCAGTGATCAGCTTCTAGCCTTCATGTTCCACAGATCCTCGACTACTTGAGGGTTCTGAGTCCTCCTGCACCTCTGCTCCAGTGGAGGTTTGAGACTCTTGAGATTGTAGCATCTCTGAGAGTAACCTCTTGAACTCTTGATCATTTTCTCAAATACTACATAGCCTATTCACTTCCTCCTTATTTTACACTAATTCTCTCCTTGGGGTAGGAAAAAGAAATTAAAGTCACTGAAACAGTTCCAATTGGATGTGTGGGGACGGGGAGGTGGGAGGAAGAGTATTTTTGATGTCCTAATCTAAAATAAATGTATGGTCAGACAAGGTTAAAAAATAATGATGATGAAATAATCCAAACACTGGACAAAGCAGTAAACTGATTGATTAGTCTCCTTTTAGAGAACTCTGTGGACACAAAGTAGCAAAGTACAGTGCACAGAGAGTTTTGAAACTGATGTAAAAGAAGGGCTTTAATATTTCAGAACTCAGCAAACCCAAACTGAAGATTATACTCTTTTCTACCTCCTGAGATTGCAACTGAGCCGCACAATTAGATCAGAGAGCTTGAGACATGAGGAATTTTGCATGCCGCACAACTAGGGTTTTTCCTATTTGAAGAAGACAGTGTGGATTTGGAGCAAGCCCAATCTGTCTCTTCAACTAGCTAGGAGCCAGATCTGGTCAGTGGGTGAAAGAGTGCTGAAGCTGCTACTTTTTTATTTATAAAAAGGGAGCTGACATTCAGTTTTCTTTGCATCCTGAAGGGGTACTCCAGGGTGTCTGATGTGATGTGCCAGAGTAAGTGAATATGTGGCTTACCTTGCTGGAAGTCTACATATTTTAAAGCACAGCATTCTTTGTTGGCAATATAATCTGGCATAAAGTCTCCATGGCTGTTGTAGCTAAAAGACCTGTTGCTCCTTGAGCGTTATGGAAACTTTGGTTCCTCTTTTTTCACTCCATTTATTGATGTCTGTCTTCAAGGTAGTGTGGTGTGTTGACCTAGAGCTTGATCAGAAAATGACTGAAATAAATGATCCACTATAAGGTTTCCAGGAGATTGTCCCTTTCACCTCACTTTAAATTTGATTTTGCTACTTCCTGTTCATTCTGCTGCTTGTCTCTTTGTCTCTCTGTGCCCACTTTCCTATCCATTTCTGCTCAGCCCTTTTTCTACCCTTTTCAGTTTACTCTTCTTCCATTACTGACATTCTTTTTCCTATGCCTCATTCTTCCCTACAATCTTCCTTATGTCCTTCCTTTATCTTTCATATCTAAACATCTTATTTAATCTACTCTCTTATTTTTTTCATCCATATATCTTACACTTTGAGCTTTTGCTTCCTATCTCTAGTTAGTAATAATGGTTATCTCTTTATGTGAGGGAATTGGAGATGTACAGTTAAGGGGCACACTCTATTACTCTCCTTTGCACACTCTCTCCTTGCTCTATCTACTCAGTAATTTTTTACAGTCTTCTCTTTCTACTCTTGTGCTGCACACCCTGAAGCTCAGCTCTTTGCTAGTTTTCTCCAGGAGGTTGTGGCAATTATTTTTTACCCTCTTGTGGCAGGATTTTCCGTCTTTACTTTGCTTTCCTGGTTTTTCCGTCTCTTCTCTTTCCCAGAGTTGTTCTTTAGCTCTCATTGCTCCATTTTCTCCTCTTTCAAATGAAGTTTTCCTCACAAAAAAAGGGAAAGGATTGCAAAAGACTGCTAACATGAACAGTCCCATACCCACCCTTTACGCACATTTAAACTTACTGCATAAACCCACAGAGAGCATAATGAGGTGAAAACCAGCAGGAATCTAGATTTCCCCTTGCTCTCTAGAAGTTCTTTGTTTGCCAGAACTCTGACTTCTGGTGAACAGAAGGTTTAATCTCTAAGTACAAGTTTATTTGCAATTCATGAATTTCTTTGTGAAATGATATCTGAAATAGTCGAACGATGCTTCACAACGGGGTTGGTTTACCGTAGTTGAAGTTCAGCGTGGCCTTGGACCACTTCTGAGTCATGAGCCTCCTTTGTCCAAAGGCTGACTTTTGTTTTGTGATCATATTTCATTCCTGTACCACATCTTCGCTATTGTCTGTGAAGCTGGGTGGTGAGGGTCTCGATTATGTTAATGAGAAAGTCGAGGAGATGGAGGGAAAGAAGCAGCCAAGACCTTTTTTCAAAAGTGCATCTTGGTAGGAATTTTATGTCTCCCTACTGCTGATTTTGATTAGGTTGGGTTTGGGTTTTGGTTTAGTTTGCTATTTTTTTTCCAATTGGTTTTTAGGTTCTTTCCTTGTTTTCCTAATTCTTAAAAACAGAGAAGGGGAAATATTTTGGGGAGGTTGAGAGGCAGTCTCTGGTGGCACAGCATGCTTAGTAACTTCTAGTAAACTACAGAAATCTCATCATAACTAAGTTCAAAACTTCTACTTCTTAGAAAATTGGTTCCCTGTTGAATTACCAATAAATTGAGTTGTTCTTATGCATAGAAGTGAAGCAAAATATAAAAGAGAAGGAAGCCAGAAGAAGTAAAAACACAAAAGATGAATTGGAGATCTCTCGTATTGAAACGTTGGTCTCAGTACTGACCTAGCCCTCATTTTCTAATATAACGTGTACGTTAGGGCCTATATATAGTACTGCATTGTAAAATCAGCATTTTTTTAAAATAAAGTGAATCTACCATTTTAACTATATCTCCAGGACCACAGACAAGAAAACCCCCAAATTATGTCTTGCTTTTATTCACTTTCCCTCACTACTGCTTGGTGGAATGCATCCTTTCTTTATTCCTTGGAGCTGAAGAAAGGTAAAGAATTAAGGGTCTGGGTGCTGTATCCCTGCAACTAAGCAGATGTGGGCAGTAGGACTCGGCCTTCCTCAGTGTAGGGAAGAGGCTAGGAAGGAATCACTCCCTTCTGAACCGGTATTAAATGCTACTCTTGACTGCAGAAGGATAAGTAAATTCATCCTTCCTGTGCATGATAAATGTCAGTTCATTGACTGCTCTCACAACTACAAACGATATCAAGTTCCTGCGTATCAGCTGGACTGCAGTACCAGGCTGTGTGCTTGCTTCCAGCTTTTAAAGAAGTAAGGTGAAAGTCCTTTTCTTAAACTTAAATAGAAGAGATTTAATTTAACTCGCACTTGCAGTGGGCTGAGAGCCAACACACAGCTTATTACAGTAGCACTGCTGATAGGGAATTCATCATGCTACTGCAACTCGATCATGTAACTGACCCCTTCCGTAACGTCTTACACTGATAAGACAGCTCATAATAGGATTTGGTGTAAGCATTATCCAGGATACCCTGGCAAAAACACTGAAAACCTGAAGGTAGTTCATGGTAGAAAGGGCAGCTTCATTAATAATTATTCTTCACAGGTATAGAAGCAAAGTAGTTCCTGTAACAGCGGAATGCGGTAGATTGTATTAGCAGAGATGAATTCTGCTGCAGCTTCACTAGCAAAGTCTTGAGCCAGCCCTGTCTGCTGTCTGGAGAGCTCTTCAGCCAACACAGCCCCGGCTACAAATCTATACAGCCTTCTCTAAAGCTCCCCTAAAAAAAATGGGCAGTGCAGCTCACTAGTTTCTAGAAGCAAGTTTATGAGGAGTCTCAAAATTATAGGATTTTTTTTTTTTTTGCCATTCTCTGTCATTCATTCTGCCTAAACTGGTCTGAGATAGCACAGATTCTAACCTGAAGAAATATCCTAATTTCAAAACAGTGAAGTTTCTGGGCATTAACTGAAGTGAAGATTGTGAGTTTACCAGCAGTCATTGAATTTTGGTCAGTTTTTTCTCGCTTCATTGTCTTTCTCTTCCCTTTGGTAGTGATCAGGATTGATGCTGCATTGGGATTCTCTCTGACATCCACCATAATCAGTGTTTCTAATCAGTGTTGCTCTGCTGGCAACATGTGTGGAACTGAGCAGAGTGCCTGGTCAGCACAATGCAGAGGCAGGAGGAAAATGAGGAAGGGAGGGAGAGAGAGGCAGTGAAGACGTTGGAAATAAATTAAAGAGGTAAGCTTGAAAAAGAAGATGAAGCAATCTTCAAGTATGTGTTGCAATTCAAGAGCAATGTGGTTAGATTGTGCACTTAACCTCATGCCTTCTATCTTGGTGAGCGCTTCATCATTCTTGTTTTATTGGCATCAGGATCTCTAGCAGCACTTGCCTGAATGTCATGTGCTTCCCTGTTCACTGGAAGTATAGTTTCAAGAAACCTGATGATGCAGAGGGCAGTTAGCAAAGATGGCCTCTCAGAGAAAACCACTTGAAATTTGGTGCTGTATTATGTATTGGTGTGATTTGTGACACCCATGCAATTTTAGACTATCCTAACAGTGAAAATAATCACAAGTTTCAGACAATAAAATTAGCTTGAAAGTGCTGTGTTTTACCAAACAAAATTGTACCAGAAAAAGTATAATTCAATAACTGGAATAATCATAGAGGACTACATTGAGAGAGACAGCAAGTGTACAGAAACACAAGAAAAGTCAAGTGAAAAGGCAGAAGTGGAAAGTAGAAAATACCGATGACAAATATTAGTCTTAAATTTATGTAACAAAGCAATGTTTCAGGTACCTTTTATAAGATCTGAAGAATGCGAGTGCGTGAATGCTCACTCTGCATGGGCTGTTGGAGAGTCTGTGGTGTGTCATTAAATATACAGCCCTACCCATTTTACCAGGCTGTGTTCAGTGAGAAAACATGCTTTCGCTCTGATATGCAGCTGAGTTCCTCAAAAGTCTACCTCAAGTCTTCTGACAGCCATCTGCTAGTCCATTAAAACTAGCATAAGAAAAGTCCATTTGACAAGAAGCTTCATGTAAACCAAACTTTTTCTTAGTCCTTCCCACATCAAAAGTAAAATACTGATATCCTCTACCTGTTGTTAGACACTGCATTTTTTTTGTTAGGCATATTAATATTCCTTTCTTAAATTCAATGTTATTGAATCCTTTGTTGTTTGGGTTTTTTTCTTTTAACAAAAAGGTGAAGCTTATTTATTTGTTTATTATTTTATTTTAATAATCAGTAATTGATTTTGTAAACTAATGGCACTGAAAATACTTTAGCTCAGCAGCAAATGGGAAAAAGACCCTCTATATCGATGCTGTGTGCCAAGTAGATTTTGCTTCTTTAAAAAGATACATTGTCTTGCTCTTGCATGTAGAAGAATGATTCAAAATTATTTCATTATATATCAAAGTCTTTCCTCTCTCTTTAGATCTTTATCAAATACTTTTATGAGACACTTTTAGAAGATTCTGACTCTATGGAAGGTAATAAGATGGTTCCCTTTGAAGAAAATCTAAACCCACAAATGAAAGAATATGTGCTTTTGAAATGCTGTAAGAAGAGTTTTTATAGTGGTACAGAGGACAGAAGAATCTGATCTGCTCAGAAGAAATTATTATTTAACAGTTTAAACAACATAATTTCCAGAAGAACACGTTTTTAAAACAAGTATCTGTTTTACAGTTATAAAGGTATAAAACTCTTTGACATGGCAAAGGTCTTACTCCTCAGAGTTAGAGACCATGTCAACAGTAGCCATAGTGTCCTCATTGAATGAAAGATCTTTTACTCAGGAAATTGAATGCATCACAACACGCATGGCATACTTTCATATGCACTGGCTATAGGAGGTCTCAAATCCATGTGTGGAACACCTAATTCCTCTGGGCACGGCTGATGCATGCTCATCTTTAGAAGACTCAAATCTTTCAGCTTCTGTGAAGCCATTAGTAACTGTTCATCTACTATGAGAAGGGTATATGCTGTCTGTGCTTTCCCATTTGCTCTTGTTTTACAGCCCTCTGATGGCTACCTACCAGCAGATACAACACTCTACAGCCCCTTTCTCAGCTGTTCAGCTTTTGGATATAAAGATATCTCTCTGCTTTGTGCATTCTATATTTAGCTCTATCTTTCCTTGCTGTACGTTTTAGTTTTCTTATATTTTAATCCTGCCCAATTTATTCTTAAAATGGATTGTGCCATTTTGGTAGAAACTTCTTCCACACAGCATAAAACTTAAGGGAAAGTCTAATGTTAGACTTTTATTGCTGTCTTAACAATCTCACTGCAATCTGCAGATAAGAGAGAGCCAGGCTGCTCTCAGAGATGTGGTAGGATGAAAGGTAACAGCCTTATTCTGCAGCAAGAAAAATTCCAGTGAGATATTAGGAAAACATTGCCATGAAAGTATTAAAGCAGTGAAGGTGGTGTCAGGGTTCGTCCAAGGGTTGCTTTATTCTTGGATTAATTCAAAGCTTGATGCAGTCCTGAGTTTATGTTTGTTGGGGCTGCTTTGGTTGGGAACTTGAACAAGGTGTTCTGCAAAGGTCTTTTCCAACCTGTGCCATTTTATTGAAAGATAAGTTCCCCTCACTCTTGAGCTACTTTTGACTCTCCTTGAACCAGACTTCAGTGAGCACATACTTTTCTATTTGTTGGAATCTGTGGCTTAAGTAATGCTCACAGGGTAGCTCACATCTGCTTTTAGTCCACCTGAAAGAGTGATAATATGCTTTGTAAAAGGACAGTGTTGTTTTTTTTTTAATTTAGTATGTAGTTGGAGCTATGTAAAACCAACCAACCAACCAACCAACCAACCATCCCACCATCCCACCTGAAACCCGAAACACAAACAAACAAACAAACCCAACCAAACAAAAAACTCAAAGTCTCCTGCTTGCTATTTAGAAGGGCAAGATCCTTATGGACAATACAAAGACCAATTTACCCCAAAGCTGCTTCTAAATTATTATTTTTTCTGACTTTTAATTTTCCGTGGATTTTTTAGGGTTTAAATTCAAAGAATGTATCTTCTATTATTTATTGTTACATGATCTGCAGGTTTTAAATATGAAAATACACTTTTGGCAGGAATATGTCTCAAAGACATCTTTTTCAGAGATCTCGTGGGAAGACAATTTGTTTGTATGAGTTTTTTTTTTTTTTAAGCAGTATTTGGCATTAGCTTAAACTTTACCAAAGGTAACATCCTTGAGAGAAATACGCCTATACAGTGATTTCCAGAAATTTAAATAGATACATTTAAAAATCACACATAGTGAAAGCTTTGTTAGGTATAGAAGAACCCTGGATCAGAGATACATTAATCAGACAAAAAGGCGGTTGTCTCAGGTGGAGATGAAGGGAAAGGTAAAAACACAAATATGAGACAGAGAATAATAAAGCTGGCTTAGTTTCAAAGGAAGAATAAATTCCAGCAGGAAGAACAAATTTCCTTACTTTTGAAGTAAGATGCAAAATTTTTGCTAGTGTCATTGAAACGGGGATCTACCTTAAAATGTTTGTTCCAGCAAAGATGATAAACATTTGTTTAACTTCAAATCAGTAAATAAAAGCATTCACTTTTATGGGTCAGGGCCAAAGACTAATCATGTTGAATTCGTTATATACGCAACAGATATTATGGCATAATTCCCGCTATAGCACATCATGAAAATGGTGAACTAGCTTTTCCTTACTCTGATATATTTTTTCATTCTGAAACTTTGCTGCTATACCTTTGTTTTCATTCACCTCCGTTTTTTTTTTTTTTTCCATTCACCTCTTAGTTTTTTGGTTTTTGTCTTCCGACAAGTATGCTTTAAGACTGAGAGCCACACAATCACTGTTGGTATTTTGTTTGAACTGATCTCACTATCTGTCCGAAAGCTTTACTCTGAAATGTGACAAAAACATGCTTTGTTTCCTGCATATTTGTATCTCAATCCATTAGTAACTGATGTTTTGTTTTTGTCTTCTGGCATTAGAAAAAAGCCATTTGGAAAGTAACTTCTCAAATCCTAAATAAATAAAAATATTTTCAGGGGATGAATGACATTTTTATAGATATTAACAACTACTTCTCTTGCAAATAAAAATTATTGCCAAAAAATCAGCTGGATGAGTAGATGCTTTATGAAATGTCATTTTTTATAGGTAATATACTTTAATCAGTTTAGGGACCCTTACATGTTGTGCTACGTGAAAAATACTTTAATTTTTCTTAATTATTCCCGTGATTCATGAGTTATGACCTTTCTCAGGGACAAAAATAAATGCCAGTTCTTCCATGAACAAAATGTGCACAGTGGGAATACAGAACCCACGCAGCGGTATTAAAGCAGCCAATGTCCTGAAATGAGTAGATCAGCAGCAGCATCAGGAAGCCAATATATTTCATTCAATCTGACAGTTGGAGTGGTTTGGTTATATATGTAGTGTATAAATGGCCCAGTAATTAAGTAGGAATACCATTAACAGTTTAGGTGGAAATAACAGCAAAGTAGTCACCTGAGACATCAGAGGAAAAGTAAAAAGCCACAAGAAAGATGTTGCACGCGTTTTTGGGGTAATGCACTAGGGACTATCTGGTAGCTTCTCGCAGAGTGCTGGCACACTTTTTTAGGAGCATCTTCCTCAGAGCACGACAAACTGCAGAGGTAAAGCAGAGTCTCCCTCTTAACTATCTTTTATTTAGGAGAGACAGCCACAGACTGTGGAAGAGCTGCCCAGGACACACAACAGGGGTGTCTGGATGTGTTTGGTTGCTGCAATGAAATGTGTGCTATTTTCTTCCTGTGCAGAAGAATCAGGACATTATGTGTGGTAAATGCATTTCAATCCTTTCATCAGTTTTTCATTTAGGTGACATAGATTGTTCTAGTTGCATGTTTTTAATACTGGAATAATACTGGAAAGGTACTGCCAGTACTGAGATGGCCCCTGTCCTGCACAGGGGCTGTAGGTCTGGTCCTGAAGCAGTTTAGGCACAATTTCCTCCAAGCTAGCACCTAAAAAGACAGCAGTGATATACAGGCATTTAGGACATTGCTTTCTTTCCTACCCTCTGATGTGATTCTAGTGAGGCAAGGCTGAACACATTCCTCCCATCCTCATGGTATTGCTGGAGAGCTGGAAAGAAAAAAGCTTTTCACCCCACATCACTCTTCCAGTGGCCAGGAAGAACTCTGCTGTAGTGCCAGCAGAGAGAGCAGGGACTGAGCAGAGTGCAAGCTTATGCTCTACTAGGGAGCAGTCTTTGGGGAGACGCTTGTGCTAGTCTCCAGGGAGCATTTCTTGCTGATGTTGTTGTTGAGATTTCCTTTTCCTACTCTATTCTCTTTTCCAAACTAACACTTGTCATGCTCCATGGTACGTCTTTTCCATCTTCAGGTTAGATGTTTCTATTTTCCTAGCATAAGCACCCTTGGGTAGAGGGTGGGAAATTCATCAGGGAGGTGGAAAGAGAGGAAGGGCTCTGTGGGGATAAGAGCTGTTCCCTAGCAGAAGGGCTGCCCCGGTGTAACTGCAATAAAACCTGGCATGTGCAATTGACCCCACAGTTAGGCACCAGAAAAATATGTTCCTGCAACCAGTGCCTCTGAAAACCTCAGATCTTGGATTTGTGTGATCTGGGTCTTAAAGCCATCTTTCAGCTCTCTTAGAAATGTGGTTCTGATTTGCAGATAAGAGCCTGTGAAGATGAATTTTAAAGGAACCAGTACCACAGAACTGTAGAATTGTTTAGGTTTGAAAAGACCCTTAAGATCGTAGAGTCCAGCCATTAACCTAATACTTCCAAGCCCACTACTAAACCATGTCCCTAAACACCATATCTACACATCTTTTAAATACCTCTAGTTATGATGCCTCAACCACTTCCCTGAGCAGCCTGTTCCAATTCCCAACCAGACCTTTGGGAAAGAAATTTTTCCCAATATCTACCCTAAATCTCCCCTGGAGAAACTCAAGGCCATTTTTTTGTCCTATCACTTCTTACCTGAGAGAAGAGACAAACCCTCATGTAACTACAGCCTCTTTATGTGTAGCTGTAGAGAGTGATGAGGTCACCCCTCTACAGACTCCTTTTCTCCAGGCTGAACACCCCTGACTCCTTCAGCTGCTCCTCATCAGGCTCCAGACCCCTCAACAGCTCCCTTGCCCTTCTCTGGACTTGCCCCAGCACCTCAATGTTCCTTTTGTAGTGAGGGGCCTGGAACTGAACACAGCACTCGAGGTGTGGCCTCACCAGTGCCAAGTACTGGGGGACAGTCATTATCCTGGTCCTGCTGGTCACAAGCCAGGACACTTCTGGCCATCTTTGACACCTGGGAACACTGGAAGAAATGAAATAACCTAATTTTGTATTTTTTAAAGACTCGTGAAAACACGACACTTCTCATATCTCAATTTATGATTCTTTGAACATTTTGCAATATTGCTCTTTTAATGCAACCCCGTCCTTGTTTATTTGTATTCATTGTCTGACACTAAGAAGTCTTACATAGCTTAACCATGGCAAATGACCTAAGTTCTGTGTGGCTCATTTGCTATATCTGTCTTCCTTCTTAGTTCTTGGTTCATAGTGCTATACTGCCCCGTTCTCTGTTGTTACACTACTTAATGGTCTGGTTTTGAGCCACTTTCCAAATGCCTCAAGAAAAGCTAAGCTAGCAACTCCTTTAAAGCACAAACAACTGATTTCAAAAGGACTCTGACATGATTGCTTTTTAAAACTCTATTCATTTGACCTTTCAGAATTAGTCTTATCCTGGTCTTGTACTATTTTATCCTTAGGCTCCTTTAGGCTCTCAGTCAATTTTCTTCAACATTCTTCAAAACGTAATGATTTAGACTTTATGAATTTATAGTTCTATGACACCCTTGCCATTTGCAGAAAGAAGTCCCTGATTAATAATTTTTCACTTTCTATGAATACTTGCTGTTTCTCTGGATGCAGCACGTACTGTATTCTTGCCAGTGCTGCCACTGCTTAATGCCATGCCAAATGACCAAATTATCAAATTTTTCAATAATTTTCCTTCCCATAATTTAAATACTTTTTAAGGCAAGATTTCTTATTTTGTACTGTGCTTTGTGGTTAGGGATGTCCTTATCTTTCCAAGGTAAAAATTGAGTTATGGGTTAAAATTTGTTTGTACACTAACAAATTTATTTTTAATTTTAATTTCTGCTGTAATGAATGTTTCTGTCTGTCATTTCTAACACCTCAAAACCCTTATTGTTTTCAAATGAATTTTGCTTTATGATGAACGCCTTTCTGCTTAATTTCCACTTTATTACTTTGTCATAATTTTCCATACCCAGCCTTAATTCTAATGTTATCACTAGTGAAAAAAAATCAGTAAATAGATACTGGAGTTTGCGTGAAGTTCACAGAACAGCATTTAAACAAGCTTTTTTAAAATGGCTATTTTTAAACTAATCTTGCATATCTTAAAGTTTCAGGTCAACTCAGGAGAAAGTCTTCCCTGACCCTCAAATTGCTGTCTAAATATAAAGTCTGGTTTGTAGATTTGTCACACGTTTTTTACCAGATATATATCTTTGACTCTTTAGCAAGGTTTCTTATCTCTTTGCTTAATAAGAAGCTTAAAGAAATTTTCCAAAGTGCTGAAATGCTTGTTAGTATGTTCAAGCCCCAAAAACTTAGATGGCATTTTCAATAATTTAGTAGGTAATTCAACTTTATTAGAGCTGCAGTAGAGGTGTATTAATTTGAAATGTTTCTTTAAAAGTAAGACAAAAGCCCAGCATTCTTGACATTCTTCTGCAACACCTTTTTCTTGCCCAGGATATGTAATTTGAACTCTGTTGTCTGCTGACCTTTAATCCTTCATTATTTTTCTCAAGAAGTCTTTCTTTATTCTTCATCACTGTGTTCTCAGAATAAAAGGCCTCAAAACATTATTTTAGATTTGACTTAGAAAACATGTTAGCTTGTATTTTAGAGGGAAAGAATGCATAAAAGTTGCTTTTAATGTTTGTGTCACTTTAGAAAACCAAGACTTGATCGTTATTTTGATCATTTTCATCTGTAATAACAGTTTCAAAACAAGCCTTCTAAATGTAGTTTAAATCAGGGCTATGTGTTAAATATGATTGCTATGCTAGTGGCCACAAATGTTTGAACAACTCTGAGGACCAAACCTCCCCTAGGCTTAAGGACTTAGAACTCATTACTGCATATAGAGTAGCAAGTGTCTGGAAGACTCCTCAAAGAGGCTCTTACTGGACAATGAAATATCAAAACATTTGGTGTTGCAAATGAAATGAGGTGAAAAAAAACCAGATTAAAATATTGAAATCTTTTGCAACAATTTTCAAGTTTTACTACAGCACATTTGCTGGTTGATGCAGTTCATGAGAACACAGGAAATTCAAGAAGTGGACTAATTTTGGGTGTGACTAGCACAGAACTGTACCTTTCTCTTTGCTGCTGCTGCCTCTGAAAGGGGAAATAGATGTTTCTGTATGTGGAGTTATCAAGAGGAGCCTTGTGAGATGAGAATATTGTTCACTTCTAAGCACAAATAAAAACCACAACATCTGATTGTCAGCAAGTCATCATTTTCTAACAATCCCTGTGCTAAAGCTTATTGTTGTTATTATTTTTGTTTTGAGGCACACTGAGGTAGTGCCAGTCATGATAAGTCCGGGAGATGAAACAAATGTCAGGTGAAACAATGAGCTATGATGTGGGCTAGGAAAACTAGAGCAATAAATCTTCCTAGATGCTGTTCAAAGAGAAACGTGTGTTTAAAGAATAAGCTGTGAAAATCTTGAAACAAATGCCAGAACTGTGATCATTCCATGCATTGTTTTATGTGTGCCACACACTTTTTACCCCACATAGTGTGTAACTAGAAAGCTGGGTCTCTTGCTGAAAAGCAGTCTTACTGTGATTTTAGAAATATCCACTTTCAATTTAATTTCATTTACTGGTATCCACTTTCTTCCAGCTATCTGGTCTGGAGATGAATTGCCCATTGGCCCCATTGTCAAAATGACAGCATGAAAAGGGAAGCATGTGGTTGTAATAATAGTGCGGTACATGTGTAGAAGGTCAGAGAAGCAACAGATTAACATTCCAGCAGATGATTTCCCTAGGGACAACTCTCGAAAGTATCAAAGGCCGGAGGTTGTGACACTGATAATGTCTCTAATGTTGTTGGCAAAGTAGTTGCTTGCATTTCTCCTTTCTAGGGGTAATGCATTTTCTTCCTGGTTTGTTTTTTTTTCAGTTAGGTAGTGAAACCTGCTGTGAACCCTGAAAAATTAGTTCCATAAATATTAGTCTAATTATATAGGTAGTAATGGTGTTTAAACCAACCAGTTGTCCAGTCTCCATTAAGTCATGTATTAAAATGAAGTGGTTTAAGTGAAGAAGCTTTCTTTGTGACCTAGAATTTTGTCACGGAAAAGTTCAGAAAATGTTTTACTATTGCAGGCAATACGCAATGGATACTGTGCTTCATTTCCATCGTAGGAAGCACAAAAGATGGAAGGCCAGTGTGTACATACAAAGAGCTCTTAGCCAAACTCAAGGACAAAAAAAGAAGCATAAAAAGGGTCAAAGAAAATGTAAGAATGCGGCAGGAATAGTAAAACACTGCCTTGTGCATCCTGGGATGGAGCTAGGAAAGTTAAATCTCAAAAGGAATTGAACTTGGCCAAGGTCATCAAAGACAACAAGAAGTGCCTTTGTAAGTACCTAGGTAAAAGGAAAACTAGGTGATATGTGGGCCCACTGCTCTGTGAGACAGTGGACCTTGTTATACAGGACATGGGAAAAGCTGAGGTACTGATGCCTTCTTTGCCTCAGCTTTTATATAAAGAAGCCTTTAGGAAAGCCAGGTTCCCTGCAGGAAGGAAGAAATACTCTTGGTAGAAGAGGATCAGGTCAGACACTATGAGCACACTAGGCATATGTAAATCCATGGGCTCTGTTGGGATGCACTCATGGGATCTGGCAGGTATCATTGAGGGGACACTCTCAATAATTTCTGATAGATCCCAGCAACCGGGAGAAGAATGAAAAGGTTGGAGCAAAGAAAATGCCATAATGTCACCACTGTCTTCAAGAAGGTTAAGTATGAGTGAGAGGGCTACAGACAGGTCAGCCTTGTGTGGCTTCTGGGAAGACGGTGGAGCAGCTAATCCTGGAAACTATTTCCAGGTGCAAAAGTACAAGAAAATATCCCTCACATATAAGGAAAGCCTGAAGGTGTTGGAACTGAATAAAAGAAGGCGCATGGGGATTCCATCAATATGTACAAGGATATGAAAGAAGGGTGCAAAGAGGACAGAGCCAGGCTCTTTTCAGTGGTGCTCAGTGAACAGAACAAGGCAATGGGTGCAAACTGATACATGGGATACTCTCTCTAAACATCATAAAACCCTTTTTATCTGTGAGGGTGACTGAGCATTGGCACCAGATGTCCAGGGAGGTTATGGAATCTTCATCCTTTGAGATACTCAAAAGCCACTGGGACATGTTTCTGTGCAACGAGCTCTATGTTGAGCAGGGGATTTGGACCAGATGACTTTCAGAGGACTGTGTCAACTTCAAACATTTCGTGATTCTGCGGCTGTGATTCTATGATTCTGTGAAATTACAGTATTTGATCAAAATTGATTTTTAAAAGTACTCCAGTGTTAAAAGTCACAGAAAAAAAATCACCAACAAAGGAGCTTTCTGGCTTCGAATCAAGTGGGCCTTCTTGGTAAGTAAACAGACTTTTGCTCCATCTGACAGCCTTGCCAAACCAAAGCAGAGGTCTGCAATTCAATATGAATGTTTTAGTAGCCAAAGAAGAGTTTGAAAATGGTTGAGACTAGAAACTGGGAATGGACTCTTTTAATTAGCTTAGGGTACCAAGATGAAAGAGAGCCCTTTTCATGCTCATGGCTGTTTTCACCATGTGTGGTATTTCCTTCCTCCACTGATGAGACATAGGCGTGCCTAACCCACAGTTCATTATACTGAAACAGAGAAACTGATTCTCGATTCATTTCAATGTGTGACATATGGGCTGGAGTGAGCAGCACTCACGTGCTCAAATAGCCTAAAGCGAGTAGCTTAATAGATTCCATGACTACTTGATGAGCCTGAACAGAAAAGAGGGGCCAGGGGGACTCTGGCAAGAAGTAGCAGGAAGAAAATTAAGCAGGGTCAGACAATGAACCAAAGGTTTTCTCCTGTTTCTTAAAATATTGGTATGTCTGCTCTGCTGAATGTACTGTTTCTTTTTAAATCTTCTGGAAATACTCTTACAAAAATTCAAAACACAGCCACAAATCATTTATAGGAGACAAAAAACAATAAGTAGTGTCAGCACAGAGGGATATATTTTACTTGGTTGTGCCAGAAGGAATTATAGTGGGCTGTGATGAGTGGAATATAAAGTAGCATAAGTTACCTGTTGACAACAGGGTTTGAAATTGTAAAATGTAAAACCAATATATTTCCCTCACAGTATCAAGCAGCTGGGATTTTTTATACCTAGTAGCAGAATAGCATGTCATTTTTCAGAGCCTCATAATTCTGTAAGCATGTTTAAGTGCATGCTGTTATTTATTTGGTTTGCTTTTTTTGTTTCAAGTATTACATAGATTGTGATGCACTGAGATGCAAATATAATAAAAGTGATCAGCATTTTGTGAAAAGCTGTTATCATAGATGATTTTCTGGTCTTAACTTCAGTTTTGCTCATTTAGGGGATTGTATTTAATACACTGAAATAGCTAGCAATATTACTATCCTCTTATGAATCACAGCTGAGCTAAAAAATCCTGCAGGAATCTTATATTTTCATGCTATTTAAAAATCTAATTATAAAAATAAGCCTTTATGAGGAACTGACAGCAGCAGAGTTCAAATAAGAGCTTTTTGAATGACAGATGGTAATAAGCAAGTCAGGCAGTTAGATGATGGTTTATGTGCTAGACATTATAGGTGTTGTAACTACTGACCCATGTTAATGTGGTTACTCTGGCAAATAAAATGCGGGAAACAAAGCTACCTTGAATGACTTATCCCAGCTGCTGATTAGCAGAATATCTGTCAGTCAGCAGCAGGGTCTGGTCAGCTGCCAGATCTTAAACCCTTACCACTTTGTCTTTTCCCTCTCAGTCCCTTTTTTACATGCTTTGCCATTCCTATTGCTGTTCTCTCAATACACCTCTTTAATATAACTTTGATGTTTCTGGTAAGGAATCTGATTCCGACAAGCGGAGCTAATAGGGTCAAGAGGAAGCAGAGGTAGTAGGAAAGGTGTTTATCTCCTCTTCAAGAGGTGAATGAATCTTTTGTCTACAAGGCATCCTAAAGGCCTTGTACAGAATGGGGGCAATATAAAATGAGGTGCAATGAATGGGAAAGGCAGCAGGGATAGTTGCTAACTTTGCCATCCATATGAACCGAACCCATCACCCATAATTGTAATACTGGGGCACAACTAATAAGCTATAATCAGGAAACCGTGATTCAAGAACGGGGAAATATGTGGGAATGGCAAATAGACTCAAGAAAATCCAACTTTGGTTTGTTAAACACTTATCTTACCTAATATTTCAAAATGAGCAAATTTTTCCACCTTTTTCAGTAGTTGCACTGGGATGTGCAGCTAAGATGCAGCCGTTCCTATGGTTCCCCACGCTATTTCTTTCTGCTGCATTGTTTTGTGCTGAATAAAGCTGGCATAGCTTTTGGGTCATTGCCAGTTGTGGGAAGTATGCCTGCACTGGAGAAATGGGCTGTTAGTAAGTGAACCAGCAGGATTACAGCATTTCCTCGGTAATTATGATGCTGTGATTGTGATACTTTCCGGCTGCATCTCTCCTAGTTAATCTATATTATTCTTGAAACAGACCATAGGAATGTCAATTTTAGTCTTTCCAGGACAGAAGGTGAATTCTGACTGTCTGTCAGTTTTGGGCTTTTAAATTGTCTGCCTGCGTAGAGTCAGGGAGTTTTAGGGTGGAAGATGGTGCAGTGAAGGTGGATGGCAATTTAAAGGCATATGTTTTAGATAGCCCAGTCAAAGAGCACTGAGCAGATTCAACACTTGTGCTGCCTCAGGGGAGCCTGAGATGTTAATGGAAGATGTGTGTTCATTAACAGAACAAGTTCAAGGAGGTCATAATACAGGAGGTACTGCCTGGGTCCTGTGGCATAGCCCATGACATCATTTAACTTGTTCAGGTACAAGTTATGATTTCATTTTTCAGTCCTTTGAATTCCTTCAAAACCAAAACAACAGAATTTATTTCCTCTGTATTACCATAATGATACATCACCCTCATTATTTTGTCCCACTAATGATAGCCCTTTCTGCATATGACTTACCCCTTAATTTCTAAAATTATTTTAATGTTAAACAAAGATGAAGAAATGGAGTTAGCTGGAGTCTCACAAAACTCAGTGTGAATATGCAAAATAATTTTTTGGGCTATTTATATTAAACTCGTGGTTTCTATTATGCTTAACAGCAAACTAGTGACACTAGTGGTGCTTGGAATTGCTGCTACTGCTTTTTTCTTGGTGAATGTTTTTGCATGTTTCATCGCCCAGGCCATTTCTGTGACTGAAGTATGCTCAGACCAGGGACAAAGTAATAGCAAGGTCACCGGGTGCTAGGTGAGGACTATCATAACTGAGCTAGTGGTTACTTGGAATAAATGAGGTCTTTGCAGACATGAAGTGTTATTTCCTGTTTTCCCTTATAAATACAATTATTTAATAATTTTAAAATATTATATATATACATATTTCTAAAAAATACTGGTTTCATCCTGACATGAAACAGGTTAGTGTCCCACAGGACGGAAACAAACCTCTCTATGAATAATGCTCAAAGATAGATTTATTTCTATATTGTTTTCCCTTGTTTGTTTACTATGTTCAGCTAGATTTGGGAAGAATATGTTCGGCCAAGTAATGGCCACACTGAACTCAGCACTTCCCCTCCCGTTGAGAAAGCTACAGCCGACAAGAAAGGAGGAAAATGCATTGACAGATATCAAACTTAGTGAAGTACAGAGCAAATAAAATCAGGTCAAAGGGACAAGGACACATGGTCTTCTGCATCTTTTGAGAAGGAAGGAGGACAGGTAGGTGGGCAGAAAATGAAGGCAATTGCTTGTAATTGGAGGTTATATCCAATTCTGTTCAGTGTTGTGGAGCCGTTAATTACCTCTACCCAGTCTCCACTGCAGCATGACACAACCTGTTCACACATGCAGCAACGAAGGTGTGTATCTGCCCTACTGGGCCTTATCTTTCTGTTCTTCCTCTTAACGGAATTCGTTAAAATTCCGGATTTTGTCCAGGTTTTTTGTTTCTTTATCCATGCTTAGTCTCCTTGATGGAGCATGTATTCTTAAATCAGCTGCTCAAAGATGAAGTTGTCTTATGCCACTTTGCAGTCACTGAAGTCTACAAAGGATGTATTTCAAAAAATAGGTTCATCTTCTTTGACTACATCAGACCTTTTGTTAGTCTTATCTGGGTTTTGTGCATAAGACTTAGCTGCCTCTGGGCCAGACAACTTGGATGTTCATTTTTCCTGAACTCATTCACCAATGCTGAGGTAACTTGTCCTTAATTTCTTATTAATTCTAGTCCTGTTCATACTCTGCTGATAGCCCAAACACCTCCTTTCCTAGTATTCTTTACCACTGAATTCAGCTAGGATTGATTTTTTTTTGTGTCCTTGCAATATTGCCAGTGCCCATGTGCCAGCTGGCAATAAGCATTTAGGAGCTGACACAGGCTAAGGGTTGATGCAGACTGAGGCTTAATTGCTCTTAATGTGGAAATGCCACTATCTGGGATCTGCGGCTTTACTGGGTCCTGTGGAAAGTGGAGGCACCATTTTTAGCGGTGAGAGCCTGCAATAAGCAGACTTGATAGACCATCTTTACAGTGGCTGGAGGATCCTAGTGGAAGGTCTGTTTGTACCATGTGAGATATTATGCCAACAACAGTTGCCTTTATTGGCTAGGTGCCGGGGAAGCCTGGCAGTGATTTTTTTTGCTGACAGCAGGTCTGAAGTATAAGGCTATCTTTTATTGCTGAGATTTTCAAAGTGTTTGGAGTCTGGCCAAAGAAATATATTTATTAAATCAACCCATGAGTTATGTAATGTTTTAGTAATATGTTACTTTTTCTTGGCAAACCTGGAAAATATAGGACTCGCATCTCTCCTAAACACAGTATCACTTTTAAAAAGGGATCTTTTCTTGGCTGTCGATTGCATTGTGTACAAGATGTTGGCAGTAATAGAGCGCAGAAAAATCAGAAGAGAGCTAGTCCAAGGAAGAGATAAGACCCAAGAATCTATGCTTTTATTTTCCACTTGACCCTAGCGACTAAAGCCAGGATTGATGGTTAAAATTTGTGGTTGCAATTCAGTTCTTGGAAATCTATCAAAACTGTTTGAGATAATGAAGCAAATGCAAGAATAGTGTTCTGTTTGGATTTACTTGGTTCAGTTCAGTTTCAGATGACAAGTTTTTTCACTGTCTTCCATTTAGGTGCCGTGTGCCTGTAATGCAAAATTGACTTGGACTTGTTCAGAATCAGGAAAAGGCAGCAAAAGTTACTGGAAGTTTACATGCAGCTTGCAAGCAGAGTGAAAGTGCAACGGGATTTAACTACCAGGTTCTAAATGGCCATGAACAGAAGAAAATTGCATTGAAATGAAGCAGTTTCCTTTGAGTCAAAATATACAGAGCTAGCCTGAAAATAAATTCTGCGCCTCAAGCTGTGGTACCTTTTTACTATTTCTTCTGCCTTAGGAAATTGGTAAGGATAAGCACTGCTTTCCAAATAGCAGTTTGTTAGCTGTCAGCAGCACCTGGATGTGATAAAACCAAAATCCAGCTTTTACAGATTCTCAGTAGTGACCAGTTGTTGAGTTGAAAAGAGAGGAATCATCAGATGTTGCTTATCAAACAAAGACATAGTTTTCATGCTCAGCACCTCAAAGAAAACTTAGGTTTTCTTTCAAAAAAAGATCTTTGTTCCTTTGAAGTAATAGCAGGTGATATGAAATGAATTTTAATCAGGATCTGTCAATACATATCAGTGCACAGCATTTCATGTCACTGATTGTAAGAATCTGAAGAGAACAGCAAACTGGAGAAAGTAAAATCTGGAGGCAAAGCACAGAGTTTCCAGTATGTAGGTTGGACAGGGGCACCAAACGTCTTTCTATCAAAGGAAAAACACACAAGATAACATCTTTTATATGTACCCTTAATATAATCCCATTTCTTGAAGGAATTTTTAAAAATTTTTCATTAAAACCAAAATGGAATGAATGGGTTTACAAAAGAAATACACATTTTACCAAAGCAAATAGAACCACAGTCTGTAGCATAGCTTCAAATACATGTTTCCTGATAAAAGTACTTGATGCAATAATGAAAAATACTATGTAGACACTAAACTTAGAAATTCAGGAACCGGCTGTATAATTAATAACTGTCAGCGTAGAAACAGTTATAATCAGGATAATAGGAGAGATGAATTCAGGTAATAGGTGACGATTCTGTCATTCTTGTTTTGCTCATGTTCTGAGTGGTGTTTTTCCTGAGAGTTCATCTTCTGACACATCAAGTTGCAATGAATCTGGAGGGAGGACGTGATTATTTTTAACGGCAAGTAGATGAAATAACAATGACTTCAAGATTGCTATCATTGCTCTTTGTAATGTGGCACAAAACTGGGACATGAATTTCATCTTCAGATAACAATACTCTAAATGTGCTTCTAACATAGTTTTAGTGAAAATAACCAATCAATGGTATTAAAATGCTATGAAAAGTGAGGGTCACATGCAAAGCAAAACAGGTATGATGTGCTAGAGCTTTTACAATTTCACCTCCGGTCCTCTGGAGTCAGTCTCTTACTTTGTCCTTTCTGAAGGCCAAGATCTCTGTTTACTTAGCTTCAGGCTTCAGGACATAAACTAACATAAGACAGTGCTTGTGACTGTCATTTCTCTGAAGCACATCTCCTGACGACCAGGTTAGCTGTAACTCAAGTGTCACAAAACAAAGGAACTTTGTTTGCAAATTTTTCTAGGAGTCACAAGGATATTCCTGTTGTGCCGTCACTGGTAAAAACTGCCTTGTTGCTGGGTTTCATAGGGCTGATCATCATAATGATGAAATTAATAGTGCAAAAAAGGGAAAGAGAATTGGATGGATGGGTGGAGGGAAAACACTTTAAATAATATCTAATGGGAAAAACCACAAGATGTTATGTGCCAAAGAGACAGATTTTATTCTTTTCAGATGGCCGTGCCCACTCTTATTGCAACACAGAGCAAATGTGTGTTGTTGACAGGGAAACTGATGCTTACAGACAGATATTCCTGCAAATGTAGGGCCATGGGGACTGTGGACCCACACATCACAGCACCAAGGCAGACTACAGCACAACTATAGAACTGGAGTGAAATGGCAAATGGCATCCCTTTCACTCGTCAGACATTTGTTTTGACATCACTCTCAGATTATGAGTGAGCTTGGTAAGCTTTCTTTCCTGCTTTTCTTGCACTTTCTCACTCTTCACTGTGTCATCTCCCTTGTCACTCTCCCTATTGAAAAAAAAAAGGTAGAAGTTAGACCACTGGCAATCACTCTTCTTAATATGCTGCAGGGACAGAGATGTGTCTAGATCAAGATTTTCAAGTCTGCAGCTAACCACATGGAGAGATAAAATAAGCGTACACAGCACCTGCAGTCGTGCACTAAGAAAGTAATAGAAAAACACTCAGTGCTCAAAACAAAATCCACTTTCACTGAACAACAATTTACCTCAGGCTTGTGTTCCTATCTTGGGTTAAAAAAAGAAAGGGCTAGAAAAAAAGGCATTGTGCTGGGACCTTCACAGAGCACATCAGGGTAGTCCTTGTCCCATAAGGATCTGTTTGTTGTTGTTTTTTCTTTTTCTGAAGGAATGGAGAGATATTTTGCAGGTTTTTTATCACATAATGTTGCATCCAAAATGGGTGTTTAGAATGAAACAATTAGACATTGTATCTGTATGATATGCTTCAAAGACACTGCTGGTAAAAGCAAAAGGAATACTTATTCTTTAGATATGAAATAAGACTTTAATTGTCATGAAAAATGCCGATCTTACACCTGCCTACAAATGCCTTCTCAAACACCGTCACAAGCATCATATTCCCCGGAAATTTCCTTTTTAGTTATTTCTGAACACAGCAAACCTAAGGTGCAGACATGGCTAGGATACTGTATTGAGCTTGAACGTAATCTGAAAAAATAACCTGATTTATTGTAGAGAGTTTGTAAGCACTGAAGCCATCTGTTGAATTAGCCAAGGAAGAGGCATGCTGTCTGCAAAAACCGCTAAGGAGCTGGACAGATTTACTCCTAGCTGAGGGTTGCGCATCATAACAGCTATAAAAGTCTTGTGAAATTTATCATGCTTGTGTTCAAATGAACTGTGCAACTTTAACTTCCTAAATTATACTTCTCACAGTGCCAAACCTATCCTGCTTCCTGGTACAGTAACAAGCCAGAAAAAATACTACAAAAATACCTAGCCAAAGAACTCCCTTCTTATTCATCTGTTTAGCTGTCCACGTACCATTTGTGCTATTTCTACATTGACCACTTATTTATATCTTCAGATCTGAGGAGTGGAGACTAAGAGGATTTGAGGCAGTGTCAGACAATGATATCAGGAGTGAATTTCAGAGATTGCCACTTGAAGTACTACAAAAGCCACTCCATAATTTGTTACAGTTGTTGAGCTTTCTCTCCACCCTGTAATCATAAAAGCCTGCCTTGCGAACAACATCCAGTTACTGGCACAGGTGCAGAGGAGAGCATAGCTGAGAGACTGTGATGTTATCTTTGATTTCACAGTACTGATTCCTGATTATGACCATGGTTCCTGGATTAATTATGATGTCGTGATAAGGTAATACAACACATTAAATAACAGTACGAACTCTTGATGCGTTTTGCCTCTGAAGATTTTCTGACACGTTTTTTTTTTGGACTTAGATCAAATGAAGATGTGAGGGTTAAAGAGAAATATTTTTGTTTTATTTGAGTACAACTGCCAAAATGAATGATAGAGTTTGAGTCTAAAATATGAAAAAAACCTTTTATATCTTTGTGTGTATTTCAATTTCCTTCTCCAAATTTATTTTTTTCTATTGTGTTGCAGTCCGTCTTCCTTTCCTGAAAGATGACAGTGGAACAAAATCTGTTTCACTTCATTGATGTTTCTCAGTGGTTTTCCATCAGGAAGCCTGGTGTGTGTAGAGGCTGACTGATGCCATCAGGATCAATACAGATTCAGTTTGAATCTCCTGCGGCTTTGTGTTTCTGAGACATGAGCATGTCTCACAGTAGAGCATTTTGCAGTGCCGTTGCTTCCCAGGAGCAGGACTTTTGTGTACTGTCCTCTAAAGACAGGTGAGATGAGGCTGTTTCCCCACTGAAACTATGGCAAAGGACAGGAAAAGTATTTTTGTTTACCAGGGAAAGAGGATAATACTTATCTTTCTCATTCAACTAGGAAACTCACATAAAACCTGTGTTTCTAATGATGGTGTCCATGCTGCAATAACATGGGAAAAACCTGCCAAAAACCACGAATTTTGTTTAAGACTTTTGTACAACATTTACTGTTTCATAAGCACTCCAGGAAAAGTCTTTATCTTCCTCTTATGCTTAGGCCATTGATTCTCCATTTCAACATCTCAGCATTTTTCAGCACATGAAGAAATTTTTGATGCTTTCTTCAGTATTGCATCCACCCAAGTGTAAGCTAAGAATGCAGCCTCTTCACACATCCCCAGTCCACAGAGTTTTCAGTGTCTGAACAGCTTTTTCACGTCGCTACACACTCCCCTTCTGAGCTGCCCTCTCACTGTGAGCCACAAATCTGCACAGCATCCCTGACTACTTATTAAGCTCTGAGAATGTGTTCACTAACACAAAGATCAACTGAAGGCAATGGCTTCTCTGGAGAGCTTAATAAAAATGCGCAAGGGAGAAAGACACAGCACTGTGAAGCTGAAGAAAAAGATTAGCTTTCATATTGTATGTGCATATAGCATGGTTTTCTTGCTGCCTGCATGCTTTCCTCTCTATTTTCATAGCGTCCTCAGCGACAGCCATAGCAAAAAGGCACACAGCTGCCCACGTGTGATGTATGGCTCAGGTTCTGATTTTAAATAGTAAAAAACCTATATCTTTGTCATTTGCACAAAAGGAGATATTTTAATTAAGAGAACAAGCATATTCCTTTTAAAAAAGTACTTACTGCCACTCCCAAAATGTGCTTATTTTCAGAGGTGTTTTCGTTTGCAACAGTTCTTCAGTAGCTTGATGATTTTTGACTTGTTTTTCAATTTGATGGATTATTTGTTTTGTAATAAAAATAATATGAAAGAAACAAAACAAAAAGCTAGCAAAAATGAACTTGCTCAGTTCTAGGCAGTGTATCTTCAGCAATACTATTGAAACAACTGTATTGACAGAGTCAGCATCCTCTGTTAGCCAGTTTTGCTTTCCCAGGTCCTCCCCACACCATAAATCCCTTGCTTAAGTCCTCAGGCCTTCTTTTCTTCATGAGCTCTCTTTCTGCATTTATGCAAAAAAAATTGTGAAGTAGACAATGAAAGAAATTGGAAACCTCTGGTAACCCAGTAAGGAGCATACCTACACATCATAAATATAAATATATATATATATATTTTAGAACAGCCAGAGAGAAGAATAAAATTAGAAAAGATAATATGAAGATATGCATTCTCAAAGCTCATAAGGACAGTAAAAATATAGGGACATTTCTTACTGAGCTTCAGGGAATGCTCAAAGGGTAGAATCAGACTTTCCATGATGAGGAGCTAGCCAAGCCTGGGTAATGAAATATTCTCTTTCAAGGTTAGCAGTGGACTCTCCCAAGGCTTGGTATCCCTTCTGAGTTAAGATTTCAAGGCAGCACTTCCAAACACAGCTGGACTTGCTTTCTGTCTGATACTGAAGAGTGCAGGTGAGAACTCAAAAGCCCCACACTTAAGAAACTGCTCTTAAAAAACTGTTTGATGACCTAGCACCGATTCTGCCATAGGCAACATTATTCTTAACTTATAAATAGAAGTCTCTTCAGTCAATAAAGTTGACTGAAGACTAATTGGAAAGTCCAATGGGACAACAGTTTCCAGGAGCTTGGGTTCTCTTCATGTGGTCCTGATGAGTTCGGATAGCCCCAGAGTCTTACAAGAAAGTAATGACAGATGACTACTTCACTTTGGTGTTTTTTTGTTTGTTTGTTTGGTTTTTGTTTTGTTTTGTTTGTTTGTTGTTCTTTGTGTTTGTGTGCAAGCCTGGAGTAGAGTTCGTCTTAAGAGCCTACAGGTTTAGAGAGCTTAATTCACAGAGTTGGCTATACAAACAGTAATGTCTAATAAATGTTGTATATGTCTTAGGAACTTAGAATACTCCCCTGGAAGAGGCAAGGGGCCCTTTCAGGGCAAGATCTGGGAAAGTGACACATTACAGCTATTTGCTTCCCGCTTCATATTCCAAAACAAATCTGACCCCAAGCCATTTCCATTTATTTTACATGCTCACTCCTTTATGCTCACCTGGAGTGTGAACTGTAACACAATCATGATGGGAACAGACAAGCATTAGCACTTGTACTTTCCTGATTTTTCTTGAGAGGAAGGTAGATTAATTTCGTGTAGCAAATGATATTGACTGATATTGGTGTCTTTATTTCTTAATGTCTGACTTGGATTTCGTGGTTTCAACAAGCTGATACATTTCTAAAAGTGTACAAACTAAACACTTCATTGCAAATAATGTATTTATTGTTTGTAGATCATCTTTCTGTTTGAATGTTGCTAACAGCATTCAGATGGATTAAAATGCATTTTCTGTTCACTATTTAAGAATTTTGAAGCAATTTTGGAATAATTAAAAGGAACACTGTACGTATTTGATATGTAAAATGAGTGATTGTTTACCTTTGTCATGAGATGCTGTTTCTCTTTTGTGATTTTGTAGTTGTAACTTTTCTAGACAAGAGGGGAGAATGGGAGAATGGCCTTAGTAACATTTTCAATAAAAGACTGCACTTTAGCACATTCACTGTGACATAGCAACGGAGGAAATTGTTTCCAGACTTTACCAAAGAATGAGTGATAACTGGGCACTGTAACAAATAATCTTTTTTTCTCTGGAATGTCTCTATTTTCTTCTACATATGTTATTTAAGGCCTGGTGCAAAGCCTTTTCACATGGATCTGCTTCACAAAGGAGCTTGTGTGTGTATGTGTATATTCCTTTACATAAAGGAGCTAGGGATTGGGGTTTTTTTGTTTGACTTGACGTAAAAAATAAATTGTTTGGTGAAATGGCTTACATGCTCCTTGAGGGTATCTCAGCTATACATCTTCCATATACGCAGAAGAATAAAAATATCCATTAGAATGGGTATAGCTGTAATTGCTGATTTAAAAGCCCCCACAACATCTCATCATCTTTTACGCAGTTATTATAAGTTACAAGGACTCTCATGTTCTTATCATTTGCCATAAATTCAGTTTTGGTCGTGAGTTGAATGTATTGTAAACAGGTGTATATATTTTGTATACACCTGTAAACATTCACAGAAATAACTTCAAATTCATCACAAAATGTATGTATTGACCTGCGCTTGCATAGATAAATAGATAACACTGAGAAGCCCCTTGACAGAGATAAACATCAAATACAAATGCAGCGGTACAATAAAGCATCAGAATAAAAATTATGGTACACAGTAGAAACTGTGAACTGAATATATGCAGGAACACCATTATAGTCCTTATTCTGGATTCTTGAGGTTCTGCTTGCGTCAGGGAGAAAAAGTAACAGAACTTTTAGTATCTCCCATTTGTCACGCTTACCTCTGAGGTGCATTGCAAAAACACACTGCATCCTAATTGCACCATAAAAAGGGAATTATTTATAAAAGGGAAAGCTAGACCCTATGGACTGTGAGCCATTCACATCCAAACTATAAACCAAACCAAATTAATCTAACATTTCCAAAGGGAGCTATATATTTTAACCAAAGTAGGGTAAGAAAAGAAGCCCACAACTGTTTGATATAAAATGTGCAGCACCATGTTAAGCAAATGGTTTGCTACTGAATAGCAGTTTCTAATTTATGAGGCAATGAGTAAGTGGCAATTAGACATAAAATTCAATATTTATATTTTGCAAGAGTCTGAGTATAAATTGGTATCATTATGTGTTTCACTGTTTTCTACCAGCTCATTCGGAAACAATATCAAGCTGGCTCTTCTATTCTAAAATAATATAGAAGTGGTCCCAAGTTTTTGCTGGGATTAAAATAAATAGATAGCCCTGTATTCAGAGATGTGAGTTCTCTTTTTGCTTTTGCTTTTATAAAAAGATATTTTCTGCCAAATTCCTACTCTTGAGAGATGCCTCTTAGCTACGTCAGTTTACAGTGGTAAACCGTAGTAGTTTACCGACCTCTGAGAAGTTGTGCCTTTGACACCAGTCAGGGGGGACAATTAATAGGCCTGTTTAATTTAACTTCTTTCTTGCTTTCAGTAACACCCTGGGAGGAAGCAAGGATCATTTAATCCAGCTAAACTTCCTTGCTCTCACTATAAGTACACAGCTATCATTTACTGTCTGTAACCCTATAACTAGGTAGGAGGCAGAGTGTAACTCTGTCGCTCATCTGTAGAGGGACAGTGGTGGCAGGCAGCTGAATTTTGCCAGTTTCTGCTAAGCTGCTCTCCTGTGAATGGTAGAAAACTCCTTCTGCAGAGGAGAGAGGAACCGGGGGAGAAGGGACTTGGGTGAAAGGCTCGAGGTAGGGGGAGAATTAGCATTTGCTCTTTTGTCTCCCATAGGGTAAGCCTTGCAGAGAGTTATATATAATTTCAGTAAACTGAATTGGACCAGCTGTCCAGTCCTGGCCGTAATTGCTGACTGTTGAGCCTGAATTTTAAATAGTTTCTTTTGTTTCTATCATAATTTAAATACAAATCTTCTCTGGCAATGTTTTGTCAGGAATATACTTTAGGTCTCATTTTTTGCCAGTCATAGCTTTAGCCAAAAATTGCAGAAAACAAGCATTCTTCATCTGGAATCAGATTTATATCTCCTGTACTTAATGATATGTTCATAGAATCACAGGCAGGCTAAGGCCAGAAGTAATTCTGGAGGTCATCTGGCCTAACTTCTGCTCAAGCACACGTTGATCCTAAGACAGTGTCTAATGGCCGCAGAAACAAGAATCCTTTTGCCAACACCAGCTCCAAAAGAAATGGCTGACATGCATTATCAGAGACCTTCTCCTCTCTCTGTGCTGGCAGGGGGGAAGAGAACATCACCTGGGTCTCTATGTCCTTCACTGCCACCCCCAAAGCTCAGTAGTCACTTCGGATACTCTCCAGGTTTCCCAGCACTGTCACTGATGCCTACATTTAAGAACACCATGGAGCAGTAGTCAGGGGGTCAGGCAAACTTTGGCAGTTCCCCTCAACACCCAGATCCAGGTCCCTAGCACGTAGCAAACTTCTGCAGACAACAGGTCAGGTTAGCGTGTGGTGCCAGTGTCCCCTGCAGCAGGGAGTCACCTGCTGCTGCCGCTGCTGCCTCGTGGTGGCCTTGTGTAAGTCAGGGTCAGTTGGCCCAGATACCTCACTTGAAGGCATGGCCAGTTTCCTCAGCCTTGAGGGCAATGCATCCATGTTGCATCCTCTGTCCTGGCAGGGACAGCTGCTCCAACTCCTGCTGGGCAATATGCCCTGTGGCACGTCACTACCATGCCCAAGAACCTTTATGCTTGTTTGAACTCAGAGAAGGACCCCTTCTTCTGTCCAAACTGCTGACTTTGTGCTCCGTGATCTGAGCCCAACCCTTATCAAGGCTTCTCCTCAGCACCAGCTAGATTGTGCTTGACCCTCCCATATTACGGAGTGCCTGCAACAAAGGCTCCCACCACCCTCGCCCAAGGGCAGCTGGTCAAGGTTTGAGGCTCCATTCCCTGTATCTGCTGGCCCAGACCAATAGCTGTCTCATTAGGTGGGCATTCCTATTTGTTTAGGGCTTTTAAATCTCATTAAAGTTAAAAGTTCTTCAAATTATGGTACCGTTATAGATGCGATCTCTGTGTTAGTGATTAGTCTCCTTCCTGAAACCCTCAGAAGACTAATTGCTGCTCACTGCTCTCTGTATGTTCTTCCATGTGTTCACCCCAGATGGCCAATTGATCTAATTTGATGTCTGAGGCAGCCATAGCTTCTCCTGGCCTGGCAGATATTAATGTTTCACAGTAGCGTGATTACAGATCCCTCCTTTCTGGATTGCATTTCAGCTCCAGGGGAAGGCAGACAAATCCTGCTGCCCAGCCCAAGGCAGAGACTGATGTGTGCAGCCACTGACAGCGGGCGCTTTGTCTGCAGGGAGGGAGAAACCGTGCTGCTTTTCATTGATGCTGCTCTTTCTCATTGTGAGAAAAAAGGGTTCAGATCTTTTAATAAACATTTGGATTTAAAAGCCTGCTACTTGTGATTGAAGTCTTGGTTTTGATTATACAAGTTTTACATCAGCTTTTAAGTTATAGAGAGTTATTTATGATGAATCCCAGCTGAGGGCTAATGACATTAAAGGATTTTGGTTCTTGATTTTCTAAAGACTACTCAGGTTAGGTAAAATATTTAAATAAAACTTCACAGATGTTGCTTTTCAAAAAGGAAAGCCAGTTGTCTGTTTGTAGAATCATCAATTAGAACTAATTTTGTGTATTACCCACCATATAAAAACCTTTGCTTCTTTTGCTGCAAAGTATATTTCTTCTAGAGACCAAATTTCCTCCTAAATGTTGCTACAGGTAATGTTCATATCTCTTATTTTTAATTGCAGCTTCAAGTGGCAACTGCATTGGACGGAATCCAAATGTCCTTTGAAACAGATTAAAGTTTAATTGTAGGGGGAAGAATAGAATTAATAAATGACCAGCTGTGTTACTTGATCTCTTTTCTGGCTTGTAAGTTAGCAGAAGATAAAAAGAGGCAATCACTCTTTAAGCATATAATTAATTTAAATGTTGGAATAACTTAACATTCATGAATGCATCTCTGTTTTATCTCCTCATTTTACATCTTTGTTTGTCTTATTAAAAAATGTGCACAGTCTGTTGATTTCATCTATGTCCAGTGTGAAGCTGAAAAGGAAAGAAAATAATTTTAGTTTTGCCATTAGTAAAACAAATACACTGAAATTTGTATGCTGGCTTTTCCTGTTGTGGACAAAGGCATTTTGATTTTTAAGGAAAATATCAGTGGCTAATGATATCTGGCCTATTTAATTTACGCTGGTGTTGATGTCTTCATTAGTCAGAACAAATGATATATCTCCCCTTGCTGCAGCACACTGTTGTGCTTTCTCAACCAGCCATTTTAATTTTCAGGTTGACAACCAGTCAGAAAGAATCTATTATGCATGATCAAAGCCCATTTGAGATAGTCTTTGCCTCTAAAATGACGAGCTGAACTGGTCCAAAGTATGAGGAAAGATATTTGTGCTGTAATCTGCTGGTTCAGGTGCTGCCTGGTTGTCACCCTACATGCTGACCCATACCTGGTTCTTCCCTATGCTGCTGACCTTGACCTTTTTGTCCACTTTGTAAAGGCAAGATAAATATCCAGGGAGAGCCTGTCCTACAAACCCTGGGTGGGTGAAAGGAGGGTTCACCAGGTCTCCTTAGCATGGTTTGGGAATTACTGTGACTAAGCACCATTCCCATTTAGCATTTCCAATGTGCCAAGGCAGGGTACATGATACACTTTTATTCGTGGCCACAGACACAGCCTCTGTGGTTTTGTTTGGATTGGTCTGGTGGCATACACTGGAAAAAAACTTTGGCTGCCTGCATGCCAGTGTGCCCTGGACCTGAAACCATTAGAGATTAATCGGTATCAGTAATTACCCAAGAATTCCTCTGTGATTTAAGGTTTGCTAGTTATCCACTGAGACTTTTCAAATCCAGGCTATAAATGTAGCACCATAGATCGTACTTTGCAAATTCACATCGTTTCTGCATTTTATGACAAGGGATCACAGCAACTCTACCGAGATAAGAATTAGAGTAGGTGCTGCAGTGGGGAGGTAGAGACTCTACAACTACTCTGTGAAATAAAGATGTTAATACATGTGTCTGACCTGGGGTTTTAACTAGCCTGGAGCTCCCCACACAATCTGCATGTCAGTTGCCAACCTATCTCATCTTGGAGTAATGTGAGAAATTCTGTTACCTTCAGTTGAGGCTTTCAAAGACTCAAAATATAAAACCTCCCCATCAGGATGAATCTCATATATGTACATAAACATGTATATGTGTGTGCATGCATATATTGTGTATATATATATATTTACATATATATATATCTATGCATTTCCCTTAGAAAAAAGACATCCTCTTGGTGGCCCGTTGGTTAGGTCACACAGTTCAAATTAAAAGACAAGTTCAAGTCCTTGCCCTGAACCAGACAGATTGTCCGCAGGGTAATGATTTTACATTCCTGCAATTTCACTGTTTTCCTCGCTGTGTAAGAACCAGACCAGGTCATTCAGGAAGACGTGGGGGCTTCTGTGCACAGCGTGCATGCAGAGTTAACACTGCTCTCCTCTCAATACTGCAATATTGTCCTTGTTAGTTCTGCCTCTCGAAATGGAAAGAAACAATACTGTTTTCTTTTAATCTGTACACTTACAGCTACATTTTGAACCTTACAGTACCTCACAATATCCTTTTAAAAAATATAAAGATACTCGTTTTTTCATAAACCAAATTTAATTTCTTTTTGTTTGTAAGACAACATTACACATCCTTTTCTAACAAGAACAGTGTGATTCCTGGGCAAAAAGATAATTTGAAATCTTTTACTCGCAGGCTAGATATGATTTTTCTTGTTTGTGCTGTTTTGTGGTACAAACTTTTAATAGCATTTTTCTCTGTGTGGAAATATTTGCAAAATTATTTTTGTAGCTTATACACTTCAACTGATTCTGGTAAGAAGAATCATAGAAGATTGTATTTATTTCCTCACGGTAATTCTCCCAGTCTCAAAATGAGGTATTCCCCACTCCCACTCTCTATATAAAAAAACGCAAACAAACAAAATGAAAAGATGAATTCTTACTTTACAATATGAGTTTTATCTTTTCTTAAAGTGTAATCTTTAGTGATGAATGGGAAAAAAAGAAGAATACCATTCATGTTGTTGTTTTAAGATTTTTATTTGTTTTTCACTAGGAGAATAAATATTTTGTGTTTACGTCTATTCATCTGCCTGTTTAAGCATTCTGTTTTTTCTGTTTCTCACATTCTGAATGGGCTTTTAGTACGAGTTTGTTAAGTGCAGGCAGAAATAAACGGTTGATTTGTGAGTAAAACGCTGTCCTACAACTTAGATCTACCTGTTATTCCAACCAAAAAAATTCTTCCTCTCTCACACTGTCAAACCTGTAAAGCCTTATTGCGGAGTAGCCTGTGTACAGAAAGGTTTGTAAATTGAGCAGTGTGGTAAAACACAACCTTCTGACACTAGCAACGTCCACAGCAATGTTCTTTTTGCTTAATGGTAATGACTTAATGAAGCAATTGCACTAAGCTGCTCTGGTGGTTTCAGCAAGTCCTAGAGTTTGCAGTCTTCAACCCATAGTTTTGCAGTCTCTGTGAGTTAAATGTTTCCTCAATAAAGATCCTCGATAATGTCTGTGCATTGACAACACACACTCCATCCCAGTGTTAGGTATATGCAATAGAAGGTGGTATGGCTGGTGAAGGCTGGGCAAGAAGCTTGTCTTTTTCTCTGGAAAGTTTAGCAAAGCTAAAGGATAAAATTATGTTTGACAAAAATCTGCCTTTTCTAAGAAACCGAGTCTTATTTTTAGAAAGTTTTTGGCCTTTCATTAGTTGAAAGCACTTTTCTATACCACTGACTGTCCTTGTGATGGACAGCTGGACAAGAGCATGTACATGGCCAGGTGGCACCACAAGAGGTATGCACCATCTGTCAGTCTTCTCCTACAAGGAACAGTAGGGCCATAACATAAATGAATGTTTATTTGTACAGCAGTCCTGTGCAAGAATCACAAACCTTTTGGGGCGCTGGAATTATCCGTCAACCTAGTGAAGAAATCAACTATAAATAAAATAAGTGGGTGAACAGTGGACAGTGGGAATGCTCAGCCAAGACTTGTGGCAAGTCTGAACTGTGATCTTGAAGGAGTGGTGGCATGCTTACATAAATTTAGGGTTATCCTTGTCCCAGAGCCTTTATATAAAATAGAAAAGAAGTTCAGTGGGGGATCCAGCTTGTTTTCTCTATTTCAAAATTGTGCAACTTTGGGCTGTTGTTATATGAAAACTGAAAAGCTCAGGCATTTAAAATGCTGCAGAACGAAATTTGTAGACCCTTTCAACTATAAGTAATAAGGGGAACTTCATTTACTTATTGAGGGTCAAAGGTGATCAGAACAAAAGGACAAATTGTATATATAGGATGAAAATGAGCTAACATGCCTGTTTTTATGAAAAGAGATTAATTCCTTGAATTGCCACAAGTGAAGGAGCAGAGTCAGTCAGCATACACAAATTTGTAACCAGGTGGTGGTGGTGGTGGTGGTGCTCCAAAAGCAAAAAAAATCTCTGTGGAGACTGTTCATGGCAAGTCCATTATTATCTCTGTGAAAAGAATCAACATTTGATGATATCCAAGTAATATTTTTCAGTAAAGCAAACCTGGGGGATTCATAGACCTTTCTTCCTCACATTCATGGAAGGACATTTCTAGTAAATGCTTCCAAAAAGAATTAATTTGAAAATTTACAGAAGAAATTGAATAAGATTTTCTTCTAAGGTTCCTCAGAGCTTGATCACACTGCTGTAACCAATCTGCTATAAATCCATGAATTGCTAAGATTTCACTCATTTTATATTTCATTTTTATTGCAACAGTTTGTATATAATTATATATTTTCTTTCTGTGTCTAGGCTGTCTGTCTATGCTGATAAAACCAAAATGTTTTTTTGCAGCAAAAACTTGACAGGGAAGCTTGTGCAGTCTCGATATCTTTGTACACAATTTACTCCTTAGATTTTCACTGCCTGTGACCAACTCAGCCTTGCTTGCACAATTTCAGGGACTCAGAGTTGTTATAAAATGCATTATAAGGAAGCATACTTCAGTGTGTCTAATTTCTTATATGTGTTCTTATGCCCACCTGGTGATCAGTGTGTTTCTTAAGTCTTCTTTAGTCTCCTAAAATACGAATAATGATACTACTGACACTCTAGGCCTCATTCTATTTGTTTATGGAATACCGTATTTCAGAAAAAAATGCATTTCAGTTGTATACTTGTGTATCAGCTATTAAAGGATTATGGTATCTGCCATTACTGTGTTACTGTAGCACTTAAAAAAGCCGATGGAGGATTTGAACCCCCTTGTGCCCAGCATTCTGCAACTTCAGAATACCATACCAATTTTCTGTAAAGTCACATTCTAGGTGTGCTTCACTGTCAGGCAGAAGGTATTAATATAAATAATGTGATCTTATATTACTAGCACTAGCACTGCGATTTTGCCCAAGTCACAAAGTTCTCATTATGGCTCATCCTTCTGAGAAATTCCTTTACTGTAATTCACATCGGTCCTTTGAAAGTACGGTTTTCAAAATCTTTGCTTTGAATGGTGAATAAAAGAAGCTGAAATGTTCATCCTTTTCATTAAAGATCTCACTGTTTGGGATTATGCAGGTAAAGGAAAGCTGAAGGTCTGGACTCAAATCGTAGCACTCCATAAAAGAGATAAAGAGCGAAGTGTTTTGCCTTGTCAGCAAGGACCTGTTTTTCTAAAGCATCTGGAGGTGCCTTTGTGTATGTTAAATAACTGCTTATTTAAGGCCTGAATGTTGTTTTAGCAGCAAAAACCTGCCCAGAAAAGTCTGTTTTATAAGAGGCTGCAAAAACTGAATTGTAGCTTATATTTTTTGTTCTTTCTGAAGAACTGGGCTAAGAGAGTTCACTTATTAAATTGGTTTCTTATTTTTATGAAGCCTTTCAACAGGAACTAATGATAGATGTGACAGGTCATTTTGTCCCTTTTGGAGAGAATAGGAAGAACTCAGAGCTTCCTGTTCAATATACTGCACCGTCAAGCACTTTGTACTCCCATATCCTTGTTAAAAACAACCCTATTTTTTTAAAGATATGTTTTTGCTTCTTACAGTAACATAGAGCAACTGTAATAACTGGAGTTGCTGAAATGGTTTCCAGTGGAAAAAAATTCCACCCAAAATGTTCTTTTGGCCTGATTTCTTCAATGTGTTTGTGAAAAACATTCCAGTGAGTTGCAGCATTTTCTGTTGATTTCATTATTTTGATTTTACTACTATGTATTATATTATGAAATGCTCAAGTCTGTATATTTCAACTTTATTGAAACTTTTTCAGCTTTGTTGATGAAGAAACAATAGCAAATGCTAAAAATGGTACATGACAGACTGTACCTGTGACTCACGTGTTCTGTGCTCTGTGTGACTCAAATTCTGTGAATAGAGTGCTGCACTGAAAGCTTGGGGTGGTGCTTCTGCCCTTGTTATCTACAAATCAGCTTCACATTCCCCGTTTTACTCAACACTGTTTTGATCACAGTTGTTATAATAACAATTCTGACCTACTCTAATTTTCTAAGTAACTTGAGTAGCTGGTCTCATTGCTACATTTAATACTTTTAGAGAGAGAGAACCTTGGCAGCACCAAGGCTTTGCCTTCCTGTAATTCAAAACTGTTACTTTGGCTGCGAAAATATAATTGAGTTATTTTTAAATCAATTATCTTGGGCACACCTAGAAGGTAGGTTTGTTAAACAGGGCGGGGTCTATAGACATTCCAGAGAACAGAGTTTAAAGCAATAAACTTCCAGCAAAGTTCATTAGCTTAGGTTTGCAGTGTATATCTCAGCAAGGCAGATTGGCCTGGCCAGTCCTCTGCTGAAGCAAGATACCGGTTTCTGGTCTGGTTTATGTGAGCTGATTTGGAGGGGGTGTGTAGGAAAATATATTAGGTTTGTCTCGACCTGCTTTTGTGCTATATAAGGAATTTTTGCTTAGCATATAGGTTTAAATGGATAAAATAGCTCATTCCTGTTGAGTGAAACCGGGCAAAATGCAAAACCCTGTAAATTAAAGAAATTCAGTATAAGTAATTTTTTTTACCTTGTTAACTCTGAATGTTATAAATATAAACCACATTTTTGTCCCAGACATGAATCCGGGTTTTAAATCCTCAGAATTCTGTTTCTTTTTGCCCAGCCATGGAAATAATTTCTCTAGTCAGAGATATAGATTTTATGAGCAATTTATTTTCTATACAAATATATTTGCAGGAAAACTTTCTGTATTGCAGAAAAATGTTTTCTATATTCAGGAATATTGTTTTCTTCTAAACTGAAAATATGTCTGCAAAAATGGACGTTTCAGTATTTAATTTGTTCAATATTTAATTTTTTTTTTTTCAGTATTTAATTTATAATCATTTATCATTCAACATTTCTTTTTGGAAAACTAAATTAGTACTTTTTCTAATTTGTTTACTCAATTTTTCATATTTTATTTAAACTCCGAAACTGTTCTAGAGAGAATTAGGTGAATTGCTGAATTTTGTTAGTCGAGTTGCTATAGCTTGACTTGGCCAGATGAGCTGCAAATAATGGTTTTACAAGTAAAATCCTTTTATATGTGTCTTTCTTGTTTTCTGTTCTTTTTATTTCTTCCTCTCTAAATTCTTCTGTATAAGCCAGAAACCTTGGGACAGATCAACTTGTGTCTCGTTGATCTCAGTTCTTCCATAAACTAGCTATATACTTTTAACTCAGATTCTACTGTGAGGGTTAGAGATGCACTGTTTTCTCATCTCTGAGGCAGAGTGAGGGTATATTCTGTGTATCTTCAAAAAGTCTGTCATAGTTGGAGACATATAAATGTTGAAAACAGGTGAGGGTGAAAGAGGGTAAGCACCACCGCAATGTAGGTTTGGGATTACCTTTTGTAGAGATAATGAGGTCCATTGATTCCTGATGAAATGCCTCCAGGCAGTAAAGGCACCTCCCTGGTTTCTACAGATGCTGCTGAGGTGAGATCAGTGACAACCATTGCCAGAAATTCAGGTTAAAGTACAAACACACTAGTTCATTATAGATGGTTCCCCCCGGCAAGCTTACACTGCATTACCTAATTACCCACTTTCCTTATGTTCTACCAGGACCGTGTAAGCCTACAATATTTAAAAACCAAATAAAAACTCAGATAATAATTATATGATAATCACTCATATATTATCTTGCAAAAAAAAAAATACAGGCTTTACTTGCTATTCGGTCTTTTGATTGTTGCCTTGTGGAAACATGTACAAACCTCAGTTATCAGTCATTCATTCTGAAGCTAATATTTTGAAAGAGCAAAACATAAACGTGGTCATTGCTTTAAAATTGTTACAGTTTACACCTGACAGGTTTTATGACAGATAACCACATTTTAATGCAACATTGTATTTAAGAGAATAAGCAGAGTTATAAAGTTATTAATTTTGATTTCTGTGTTGTTGGAAGATCAGTCTGTTATTTTGTGGGGTTTTTTTGGTTTTTTTTGGTTTTTGTTTTTGTTTTTAATTTTTTAATTTTTTTTAATTTGAGGATCAGTATTAAATTTTTATACCTTGGTGACCTTTGACTGTAATGGCTGGTTTAAAGATGTATGTGGCTTTCATCAGTAAGAACATGGTACAGTTTAAAAGATGTTTCATACCATCCAGACTAAATACAACAAAAGAAAAAAAAAATTCAAATTCTGGGTAAACTCCACGTGTATTAGAAAAATAAATAATACACTTCATGATGGTGTAAATCACACTATGCAAAAAGCAAAGCGTAAATTAAGTATTATTTTATACCTAAGTAAGAGGAAATACTGAACGGCCTGTCAGAACACGTTGTCTTTCAAAGTTTTTCGCAGCTTCAGTCACTCAAAACTTCATTCAAAACTGCAGTGCCAAGACATATGCTTTTGATATGTCATCTAGCAAGTTTCATGTTCCAAGTTTGCCGGTTGCTATTAGTTCCATAGTTGAAATATTGCAGTGAACTATGAAATATTTATCTGAAAAGTTAAAACTTAGCATACTGCTTGATGACTGTATTTACAACATCAGATCACAAGAGCCAGAAACCATTGCTAGTTTCTAGAAAATGGATCGTTTTTGAAGTATGATGCAAATTATAAGGTGCTAAAATTATGCTAAAGCCAAAACCAAATGAAAAATTTGTATTGAGCAGTATATAAATAGCTTTTTACCAGGCAGAGAGCAATCTCTAAAAACCTCAAGCAGAGGTAGACCAAAACTTTTATCAGGTGCAGTAAGGTGTAAAGTAAGTAGATAGAGATGACACATTTTTTAGTCGTCAGGGTACTGCTGATATCCTCAAACATGAAAAATGCATTATAACCTCTGTTCATACCTCCGGATACAGACAAAAGGGAATAATTTTCTAAGAATTGTTTTTGTGATATATGGTTAAGACTGAAATTGTCAGTCCCCAGCTTTGTTTCTGAGCTCTTCCTGAGATGCCTTGCTATATCGTAAGTCAACTTCAGTGAATGGAGTAACTTCAGGAATTAATTTGGCCTCTTGTTCTTCCGAAAGGTTTACTGAAGCATAAAATAAGGTAGAAACTAGAGATGCAGAATTGCTTCCTAAAACCCAAACATTAAAATTGTGCACACAGATGGAGGGAAGGTTTTATAAACAGTGGGATTTCACCAGCCCTGTTGAAAACTTGATTTGACTGGTAGGAAAAAACCCTACAAAAGAATGGGCCAAATTTTCCAATAAACTTTGGTTCTTTAGGCTGCTGGGTAGAGAAAGATGGGTCAAATGCTAGAAATATAATCTTACCAGGGAGATTATTAAAAATGGCACCTTGCTGAAAAAGAATGATTTGCATACAGGAGAAATATACATCCTTGAAAATTAAAAACTTTACTTCATTTTCATTTATATGTGGGATAGATTCATTAATTAGTTTGTGTACTAGAATACAAAGACAGATGAGTCAGCTAATGAAATTGATAATGTTTATATAGTTGACAAAAAAACCCCTATAACTAGAAATAAGGCACTGTGTCTGGGTTTAATTTCTAGGCATATTGTTATATGATCAAAAATCTTATCTAGGATGTAACAGACTCTTCAACTCATGCAGGAATTAGCCTTTTCAGAGTCATCCTAGAAAGATGCTGAATCTGAAACACTTGAAACAAGCAAGCACAGAAAAAATAAGAAATTTGCTTAAGTTATATTCTCGAGAGCATCTTACCTTCCTTTAGACCCTGTCTTAGAAAAACAAACACATGTACTTCCATTATGAGGAAGCTTCCACTTGCCAGATTAATTCATTAGTCAATGAGTGGATGTCAAAATAAGTATCTGCAAAATTCAGAACAGCAACGTAAAGAGCAAATTTTCTCTGTCAAATATGTTCAGAAATGTATGCTATCAAATTCTTATTTCCAACCAAGAACAGGTGGCATCAGCATGAGAAAACTGCAGTTGAAATACATTTTGAGGAAGATTATGGCTTTTTCTGCAGCCCAACAATTTTTATATGGTTCTCCAATGGATTTTTAAAATTTTTGTCTAAAATACACCCAACACAAAAGAGGTTGCCATTACAGAAATATTTTACTTTAGCCAAATATAGAATTGGAGATACCATGGCTGCTAATTCAGAGAAACATTTATTATATCTGTTCTTTTTAATGTTTTATAATGAGTGAAAGTCTTATCTGACATAATTTTAATCAAGAGTCAATGGAGAGTGAATTGTACCTGCGTCTAAGATTGGATTCTGGATGTTCTGCCTAAGCAGAAAGCACTTTGCAAAATGAACACATGATGCACATAACTTCTGTGACTCCACCAAACTCTGTGCTAGATCATGGATGTGTTTTATCTCCTGTCTGTGGAGGTAAGAATATTTTGGGGCACCTGTGGTGACGGATTCTCCTTCCTTTTGCGACTGCTCTAGCAACAGTTTTAAGACACCATTTTAAAATTAATTTAAAGCTAGGAGGTACTGGAAGCACGCTGCGCCCAGCGTGGCTGAAAGGGTTGTTAGAACTGCAGAAAACTCTTGTGCTGTTTATTAGCTTAACTACCATGACGTGGTCCCTTTCCTTATGGGATTTTGACAGACACCTCTATTTCCTTGCTGGCTGCACAAGCATAAATGTAAGGTTTGTATTAACAAAGCATCTCAGGTGTGATTTTCTCACAATTGCCGTCTTTATCACAAGACTTCTATGCTTTTGGGCTGCATCAGGATCAAATCTAGCAATAGAACATCCTTGTTTCAGTCTTGAACAAAAGCTTTCTGAGCCCTTCATCTTGACATGTGCATTTCAGTTGGATTTGAGTCCCCAGCACTTTTCCAACAAACATAGAACTCTTCATGCGGTGTCACTGACATAGCCATTGCTCTGAGTAACAAATCGTTTAAAAAGATCCTTTCCCCTTTCAGTTTTCTACTTCAGACTCAAGTAGAAAATCATGTAGAGAAATACGAATTCTAAAGAATGGATTTTTGCGCTGAAATCCTTGTAGTTTTTGAGGCATTTCCAATGAAGGGCTAAATGATGTATGTTTTCCTTATCTTTTTCTTTCCTTCTGTTAAAATGCAACCCTCAAATCTACTGAAAAGGTACCTCAATGCACGAACACACACATTGGCTTCATTTCTCCTGGGACAAATGGAAGTTTATCCGTACAATGGCCATTGAATGAAGTATGGCAAGAATGCTGACCTTTTTCTCTCCAAGATCAAGTTACTTTTGGAAGGTCTTTCATCATGGAAGAGATGGGACGAAACTCTTCACTCACTGTAAAGCTATGATGAAACTCTACCCAGAGCTCTTCTTTTTTCACGTTTTTATCTTTTTCTTTCTTTTCCTAAATCTGCCACTTGCTTGCTGTATGATCTTCAGGAAATCTGCTCTTCCCTCTTTCTCTCTTCCAGTTTTCCACATGGATGCTATGATCTCCCTTCACATACTGAGATCTACTGAGAGAAAATATTACACTGACCAATGTCTTTATACTTACATATAACCAAATCTCTCTGAACATACAAATCTTCTACAGAAATACAAATAGCAAAATACACTGAAACAAGTCCCTGACTTGGCCAGCTAGTCATTGTATTTAAAGACTCTCATAACACTGTCCAGGCAAAACTGATTTGAGTGGCACTATCCCAGAAATGTATTTGTCACGGTTGCATTTCATGTGAAAGATTAGCTCACATTAAACCCTTTTCACTTTATACTGTCACTGAATTATAAATAGTTTTATGGGGGTAATAGAGAGTATGCACTAAGTTATAGGACTGAAACTTGTGTCTTGGTTAAATTACATTTATTAAAAATAATAAAACAATCAGTTGGGGCTGGGGACTTTTTTTTAGAGTCTTTTGTATCAAAATTTTTCTGTATCAAGTTCACTTTATGATACACTGGAAACCTATTTTGGACCTCCTGTCTTGTGTCATGGTTAAAACATCCTCCTGTAACTTGTAAATTTACATTTGTCAACATCACAAAATCAATACACATTTAAACACATCTAGTGTTACACTGCCACTAGGGTCCCCTGGCTAAAATGACATAAGTAGCAGAGTTCAGGTCTGATAGATTTCCTTTCTATACTATCATTTGTCTTCTAAACTGTATAAGAATCCAGGAAGTAAAATTTTCATTCACCTCTGTAAGTTCTAGAAATTGTCAGAGTTTTCTCAAAAAATAAAGTAAGGAATGTGTATCAGTGTTTTATAGAGCAGTGTAATGTCTCCATGAGCTATTGAAATGCATTTGAGTAACAACTGTATTTTTGATAGGGAACAGAATAGATATACAACTCCTGCAATATCATCGAACCAAAATGCATACTTCAAATCAGAAAGTGCAGCAGGTTAATTTCAAAGGTGTGTTTTTATCTTAGCAGAAAATAGCCTATAAGTGTATATCAGGCATTTGTAAATGCACTGAAATTGGGTCAGTGCTAAACTGTAGATCACAGCAGCTGAGCAGCTTTGACACTAACTGGTAGTGGAGAGAAAAAGAACAGGATGAGAGCTGAAGATATAGTGCACCTTGTAACTTCAGTGGGTAGCATAGCAACTGGAGAAATGCCGGAGAAATATCCCCTTGTGGACTCCACAGAACTGGAAATATATTTAGTCTACAACACAGCTTTTATGCCCAGCTTGCAAAATTTTTCAATTTGGTGTTGCTCCAGGTTAAAAAACATACCAGCTGAAAAATGTGGATTGGAATCATTTGCCATCAGTTCTTAATGTAATGACTGATTTCCCACTCTGTATTCAGCAAGCTGCAGGCGACGGGTTTGAAGTGAATCCAGGTGGAAGTAAGCCAGACATGTTAAATTTAAGACCTCTATTTCACAACTCCCTACAGAAATTGAGCAAATAATGTAGCTGAAGTGCTTTCTACACACTGTGTAACCCAACTCTTTTGGCATTCTGATTAATTCCTCGCCCTTTTCTGCTGTACACACTGTTAAAAAGTACACTTAGAGGAGTAAGGAATTGTAATAGGATCTATCAAACTTTAGATGTAAAATATTCTCATATTATTTTTAAATTTAGGTACAAACAGCAGGAAAAGACAGAAGTACATACAGTGATGTGGTAAGTAGTCAGGCTTTTCAACTTAATTGCTATTTTCACACCTATTGTCTGGTTAGTGCCAGCAGCAATGAAAATGTATTGTAGTAATCCAGTGCATAGAGTTTAGGTGTGCTCTCTTTCATTTAAATTGAAGTCCAGGCTTAATGTATAAACTTTCTTCCTTTCAATGTATCAACTTTCTGAGTATCGTGCAGTGGTAAGGCTCTGACTTTTTAAAAACATAAATAATGAGACAATTTGCATCCAGTTTTTAGCCTCTTATAGTTCACTTTAATGCAGTGGAAGCTCCTGATGAGAAACTCAATGCCAGACTGGCATATTGAATTTTCTGGATGCCAACAGAAATCTCATTCTAGCCGGATGGAACTAAAACATTAAATAGATAATTTTATTTCACATGGAAACATTTTAATGATAATTTCTGCGCTATCTGTCTTTCTACTCAGATTTTAATAAAAATTTGCACTCTACTCGTCGAGAGTATAGACGATCTAGCTAACGAATTCTGACATTAACATATGGAATCTAAGTTAAATGTGACAAAAAAAACCCCAATACAAAACAACCATACCCTGATGGAGAGAATGAAGGATATATTGATTCCTTATGATGTTGGATGGGTGGGGTTAAGGAATTTGTAAATATAAAAAAGCTTTGAACCAAGATTTACTGGGGGTCCGAAATGTGAAACAGAAATGGGGCATTACCATTATGCTGACACCTGAAAACTATAGACTTCAAAATTACCTACATCAATTTTTTCTAGCTTAGTAGCTGGCCCTTTGTGTGTTTGACAGATGTCTGTAACAAATAGAGGTGTGTTTGATGAGGTAGGACAGGCTCGGATTCCTAGCGTCTGAAACAATGGAGCATCCAGCATATCCACCCAGTGCAAGCACAAAAGCAGAGGCACAGTTGTGTGATTATAAGAACTCACTATAGTTTCTTGTTCACTTTGTGTTTAAGCATCGTTTGTCCCTGTTAAGGATTACGCAGATATTAATAATTTCTCTTTTTTAACTAAGCTTCCTAATATATGTATTTACACTATTGAAAAAAGTTCTTTGAATAATTATATGTGTAGAGAAAAACTACACCCTTTTTGGTGGGTGTTTTGATGGTTTCTCTTGCTATGTGCACATCTGCTTTTTGTGTTCTGTGACTGAAGAAAAATATTCAGGAGAAGCAAAGATTCTAGCACTTAAAAGTCTGCAATTTAAATTAATATGTGAAATATGAATATATACTCATAAAGTGAAAAACAGAAAAAATTCTATTTGATCTGACACTTTTGTTCAATGGAAATTATGATTATTTGCATTCAATCAACAGAGTAGTATGAAGAAATATAAACTTGTACACTGAATACATTCAAGCAAATTGGGACTTCTCAGATATCGCCTCACTACAAAAAAACCCAGTTTCTGTACCTAAGTTCTTTTTGTAGCAAATGGCTTGTCAGATTTCTGCCACAATAATGTAAGCTCCATTTAATAATAAGAAAGGTAATGGAGAGCATATACAAGAAATGCAGAGTCTTTTCTCTGTAGTCCTTTGTTTTGTGCATTTGGCTCTTGTGAATATTATTGTGCTTTCCCCAGCAACCTCTGAAGCTGGTGATTTTGTAATCTGGTCAGCGAGCTGTGAATAAGTAAGAAAGAGAATAATATGATGGGCATCAATAGAAACCTAGTCACTGAGGCAGAGACACTAACATGTGCTGGTACTTTTATTTATTTGTTGCTTGTTTTGTTTTGGTTTGTGGTGAAGGTTTTTTGTTTGGGTTTTTTATTTGTTTGTTTCTTTTTCAAAGGACCACTAATTAGTTACCAGTAAAAAGGCATTTTTAGGTTAGGTCCTTGGGTGAAAAATAAGTTGTTATTGAGATATACCTCCGTGTAAAAATCCTTTACTTCCTTTAATTTCCTTAAGATAATTCCTCTTTCCCTCTTATTTGTGTGCAAATAGGGATTTTGTTGAGTTGCTCAAATTATTTACTATTTCTATCTTTGTTTTTATTAAAATAAACTTTCTTTTTACTTTATATAAATTCAGCTTAGCAACTTGTTTGTCTTTTATTTTCATTGTTTCTTCCCCCATCTGTGCAGTTCCTGTCCATCTCAAAGGGGTACCTGCCAATCTGTTAAATAATGTCACCTTAGGAACCAGTGCCCCTTACTCCAGAGTTACTTGTCTGGAAAGCAGCAAAAATTGTGCTGCAGGTGTAAGCTGGCCCCCTGCCCACTCCAGTCCTGATAGCTTCATAAATCTTGACCCTGCCATAGCTCCACAATTACATTTCATGACACAAAGCCAAGCAGTGTTATTCACCCAGTGTCCTGATTTACATTTCCCAAGACAAAAGAACATACAGATATTGTTTAAGAGCTCTCTTTGCTTTTACGTTTGTCCAAGAGTTAGTTTTAGGTCATGTAGAAGAAACTTGGCAAAGGGGATGGTGGTGAATAAACTTTAAAGCAATTTAAAACTATGTAAAGATTAAGGAAAATGCAAGACTCCAGCTCTCATTGTTCTCATGCCAGCTGAAAATACAGATCAGTGTATTTTCTATATCAGAAATGAGCAGCTGCTAATTCTTTTGTGGAACAGAAAGTAACTGTTATGTTCTTTTGGCTGTGTTTGATGAGACAAACTTTCCCTGACAATACGCCCTTGGTACAAGTTTTGTGCTAAGAACAGCTTAAATAAAGACGGAACTTGAAATGCCCAAAGTACACTGTGGCCTTGTGCCAGCGGGCATCATAGCAGGACCAGGATTTACATCTCCTAACTTTAGACTTCTACACTGTCTATAAGTGTTTCTGCACTGCAGCTCTGACCATCTTCATACACAACAGGAGAAAATAAGCACAACGAGGCCATGACTCACATCTGCCATTGGTGACTATTCAGGATGAGAGGAGTTGTGCCCAGAAGTGTTTGTTCATTTATTGTCTTCACTAGAGGAAGTCTAGGGAATTACTACAGAATGAAATTACTACATTGGAGGTGTCTAATATCAGGTGATCTGAATGTCACCCAGTTCTATGTAGGCCAAATGTGATAAGGTTTCCAGTGACAAGGTTCAGTGCTGAAAAAGAGATCGTAGAAGTATTAAAACCAATGTTTTTCAGAACCCAGAAGAGTTTATGGTTATTATTTATGGTCATGCTGTATGTTAGAAGTAGCATTTCACAGGTTTGTGTTACTACACCTCCTGGAGCCCTACATATGAGATGGGATTTTCCTCTGCTGAGCTCTCCGTTAAGATGCAAAGCGTGAATTTGGTCTACGGTCAGTTCGCCATCTGGTCTACACAGGAGACTGGGAGCAAAAAGCGATAAGGAAATGACACAGTTAAAAATAGCAGTTAATGGCTCAGATGCACCAATGAGATGAGCACTATCCAGCTTCTGTTAGGAAAAGGACACTGGCAGAAATTGTTTGAAAGATTTTAAGGTCGTTCTGTGAGTTTTATGAGAAATTTCTCCCCAGCTTAAAGATGATCCTGGGTGTGAGCCTGAAGCTGCTTGTTTGAAAATTCACCACACAAAGGAAATAATCATAAGCTGGAGGTGGGCTTCAAACTCTTGAAGCTGAATGTCAGATAATATTTAAATAGGATGAGGAAAAGCTATGAACAACTTCAAGACGTCACGTCATGGTAGAGGAGGGAGAGGCTATGCTGCAAGGTGATGCATTGCTTGTCTCATTCAGTGAGACACGTAACTAATCTTTGTAAGCATCAGTGTTTGTACCCATTGAAGCACTGATGTTCCTTTATTCAATTCCAAACAAAAGAAAGTTGCAAATATGAAGATAACAGATGATCATCTGGAAAAATTTTACTTTTTCTTGTGAATGTGTGGAAGGGCAGGTGCTGTGCCATAGAACTTTGGCATATTCCACATCCTTGACATTTGAAAACTATGAGCAAGCCAAGTTAAAGATGACATCTTTGTGATATGAATACATATACTTTTATCCACAGTAAATGAGAAAAAAAGTAGCCTCAAATACCTGAGGAAGAAGATGTTACAATTTTGACCTTAATTTGACAATTATCCACAGGAGCTGAGAGAGTCATGCTGAGAGTTTAGTTTGGAAAAGAGTCAGGTCTGGAATAAAAGGGTAGATTTGTGACTTTGTGGCTCAGAGATAATAGATGAATGTCCAGAGAAGAAGGTGAGTGTAGGGATCGAAGAGATAGAAGAGTGGAGGGAGCATTGGGAAGCCTCAAGGTGAAATTAGGATAGGGGAACAGAAGAACCCTTAAAAGTCCAAAACTGAAGGAATGGATGGAGAACAGGATGCAAAAAGACACGCCCATACCTGTTTAAGATCTCTCAGTGTAGGAGGAACATTGGAAAAAAATGTAAAATAAACAAATTCGACACATTTTTAAAATAAACCACACCACAAGATTTCTTATTGTTCTTACAGCATTTACCATAGATATAAACAAGACTTTAGGTTCTGAAAATCTACAAAAATTAAAAGCATATCAAGAAATGTTTTCGCTGTTGAGAAGGACCTGTTAGCAGAGGGAGTGCTCACAACTGTCTGCAGCATGGGGGATTTGGCTTGGTGATTCTAAAGCCAGGTTTTTTCAGGCCGTATGGGCCGTACCAACATGTGGGAGAATGAGTTATTGTTTAGTCCTGCTGTCAGTTCAGGCAGTGAAATGCTTAAAGGGGAAAATCTGTGTTTTGTATAGAATTGACCCCTTTTTTTATTCTGCAACTGTTGCCCACATATATGATGAAGATTGGTTTTGAAATGCATCCCAGCTCTGGCTGGACGGAATGTGGACAGGACAAGGGCCCTCCAGGGTTAAAATAATATAAATGTATATTTGAGTGAATATCCTCAAATATTTGGAATGCAGAGGATACCATGAGAAACAAATAAATCCATTACATTCATTGTTAACAGAATTAGGCATCACAGATGTTTCTGTAATGCACAGATTTCTGCAATCTCAAAGAAGCTTTTCAGCTGTCCTTGCAATTTTAAGACTAAAATACTCTATTAAAAGAACCAGTGAAAATAAATGAAACATATAATTATTTTTACAATGAATAAATTGTTGATTTGTCAAACCACAGAGAAAGGAACTCTGAGATATAATTCTCATTCCAATTTAAGAATGTGTTTAAAGAAGTAATTAGAAAACTACATGCCAACCCCCTCTCTCATTGCCTTCCTGAAACTTCTTTTACAGACCCATTTTTCTCGGGTAATTTTAATAATTTTTTTTAATCCCCGTATGCTTTACCATAGGGATCATTTGAAGCTGAAAAAGGAAGTTTAGGGGGGGTTAGTTTAACAGTTCTCTAGAAGCGTGAGGACATAGTAGGCTAGTCCAAATTCCTTGAAGCTTGGATGTGCCAGACTTTTACAGCTGCATTCTTCTTTATCAATCTATCAAAACCCTTTAGTACTATCTTTCGGCAAAGCTGTGAGTTATTTATCCCTTTGGATTTGGACGTTTTTACAAATGTCAGTGTAGCTGCAGTGTGCAATGAAGCCAATCGTTTAGCTGCCCCCTCCATTATGTGAAATAATAGTGCATCTTCTGTGTGGACACTATTGATACTGAAGTGAATGAGCCATGAAATCAAGGTGTGAATCGCTGTAGAACTCTCTGTCTCGCTTCCCCCTTCCCATTTTAGAATTTTTCTTGGATCCAGAGTCCTGGTAAAAAAAAATTGCACCATCTCACTTGTTTCTCAGTATTTTATTACCCCTTAGTTACGAGAGATTGAGTTTATGTCTACCTCAGACATTATAGAAGGCAACCTTGACCCAAACTGAGGTCTGATAAATGGCACTTCTAAACTCGTATTACACATTCTCTCACATTCAGTTGTTTTGTATTGTTTAACAAAGGAATGAGTGAGTTTTGTAAGTCAAAATCCTATTTTGCAACCGTTGTCTTTGAAGAAAATGAGAAAAATAGGGAAGACATTTGATTGTCTTTTTCCCTCAGGAGTATCATATCTTGGGCTCTTTTAGTTACAGACGTGTTTTAAGTTTCCATCACTAGATATGTCTTGTGTGGGGGCAGGGGGAAGATGTAGCCTAAAATGAGTCAAAAAAACATTTGAAAACAATGAAATAAGGAGTGTGTAATGATCAGAAATTCCAGAGTGGTACCCAATATAATATTTCCGGTAAACTTTTTCTCCCTCTTCTAAGGCCTTGGTGCAAATGGAGACATCATTTTTCAAAATAATATGCATTTCCTGCTATAAAAATCCCTTACATTCTTCTTACTAAACTAGCAATTTCTAGCATTTTTGTGGATTATAGTCACTGGCTAGTGCTAGAAAATCTGACCAGGCTACAATTTGCTTAGTTTTGGGGGCCATCCAGTGCGTTCATAGAACCCTGCCTACACCCACTGCAGTACAAAAGACCCTGCAAAAGTAGTCCCTGAGATGGTAACAACCTGACTCAAGACGTGTCACCACAATGCTTCCAGTAATCCTGAGTCAACACTAATACTAAGTCTATCTGCTGACTTTTGCAGTGTGGCTTGCCACAAGATGGGTGAGGGATACTTACACTGGTCTCAGGGCAGGATGATATGCTCTGGTACAGGATTTATTGTTAACATTTCCTTTTCAGGAAGTAGTTTTTAACGTACTGCTTTTTCATTCTCTCTTAATAAAATCCTTTTAGCCAGCTGTGCTGCAGTGAAACACATGCTGGGGAGCAGCACGAGGAGCAGTACCATTTTCTTTTGATAAAAACCTATTGTTTTCATTGTACTGATAGTAATTTAGTCTTTCTCTGTGCCTGTTGAAAGAACAAGTGTTGCTCTTGAATTCTGCTTTCAGAAAATGGCTGCTAAAAGACATGCCAGAAGCATTAGGATCCATAATTCTGACTAAAGAGGTCAGTGTCTTATCCCTTAGCTTAGCACATATACCACTTTCAGGGTAGTTGTGCCAGGCCAAAGGAGTACTGTTTCTAGTTTGCTCCATTTCTGTTGCTGTCCTCTCCTGCTCGAGGGATTATTGAAAAATACCTTTCTGACCTTTTTGAATAAATTAGGATTTTATTTCTTTTTCTTCAGTTCTATCTGCAGCTGTGAACTGTCTATGAAATCTGTTTATAAAAGCCCCTCTTCTTGCTGTTGTGTTCAAGTTAGGATGGAGATCGTGGTTTGGCCATTCGTGGTTCTTGGGAGTAAAGCGCCGTAAAAAGCTCTGTGGAAGCCACAAGAATCACTGTCACTTGAAGAGAAGAATACTTGCCAAGTCTCAAATTACCCACCTTGCCTTCTTAAAAACTCTTCCTCTATCCTCTTTTGGGATTTTCTTTTCAGATATACATTAAATAAGAGGCCTTGCAATGTACTTTGGTAAGCAACTTCTTTTGATGTCTCTCAGTATTCCTAAGAGAGCTCCACATCCCTGTGCTGGTAAGTGTGGGTCACTTCGTGGCTTGGATTGGAGACCTGACATGAGTTTAAAATGACTTTTTCTAGAGTGACCTGGTCTGCAGTGTTACCCCACTGCATTTTACATGAATGAATGGCTTTGCCTTTGAATACAGCATTAAACAAATTATGCGCTCGACACTACTGCTTGCCAACATTTAGAGAAACCCATTTCCAGGCTGGGATAGAACTTAATGCACCAGGAATTAGATTGGTGTGCACAGAACCTTTTCTGTTTACACTTAGCTAGTGGGACATTGTCCTTCTCTACTGCCAGCCCCCCTTTTCAGCCAAAAGCTAAATGGTGTAAAAAGAAAAGTGCCTAAAACTATAACGAACAGTAGCTTGATGAAATCATAAGGGTGTCCATTATTTTTACCATCTTGTAACATTTGGATTTCTTTTGTGCTATTGGAAATATCTAGGATATGAATTGCTTTTTAAAAAATCTCTTTTTTACTTTACTTACCCTTTTCTTTACTTACTATAAAATATGACTAATTTAAAACAAACAAATAAAAAAACAAACCTTGAAATAGAAATTTATTTGACCTTTTTTTTTGCTGGCCCGGTTTTGCTCACAGATCCTTTGGAGTGAATGAGAAATTTACCACTAATTTACTAGGAGCTAGGCTTTCAGTCATCCACCAAATGCAGAGAACTGCCAGAAAGATTTACAGATTTGTTACTAAGTCGTTTGAGTATAGAGCTGATTCAATTAAAGAAATCTATGTGTGATTCAACACTTTGCTGTTTATGCTCAACAGCAGTTCTGCTCAGAGGCTGAAGAATTGCATGGATTTCACTGGCACTAGCAGAAAGAGCATAGATGATGTTAGATTGTTAACATTATGATGAAAAACTTCCAGAGTCTTTGATCTCTGTATTCTCCCATGGGTTCTTGAGGTTTTTCCACTTTCGTAGTTTCCACGTAGAAAATAGGTCCATTATGATATAAACCTTTTGCGTAAGTCTAGTCACTTCTCTTTCATTGTACTCTTCCCAAAGTATTCATTTTTTTGCCAAGAAGTTTCCATTTGAAAAAAGAAGAAAATCCTCTTTAACCTTCATGCCCTTGTAAATACTTTAAGTACTTTTCTTAGAACAAAAGGCTTTTACATACAGTAATATACCAGTAAACTGTAAAACATTTGACCTGATGGAGAAACGGTGTTTGAAAATATCTTCAAGTGCACCAAACAAGAAAACCTATGTGACAAAAAATTCCACAAACCTTTGAACTGTAGGCTTTCTTTTGGGAACTTTGGTCTCTTAACATGAAAGAGGAGATCAGACTGTACATATGTGCAACTAATATGGAATTGATCCCCCAAAATACTACTGAAGACTTTTCTCTTCATACAGAAAATAAATGTAGAGTTTAATGGATGTCTTCTTGGAAAGATTAGTCCATGGACATAAATATTATTTCACAGTTTCAAGTATGAATCACATAGTAAACATGTAGACTGTGGTTATATTAAACACTATATTTCTAATACATTTGTCATGAGAGAAGTGGTATTAGAATATATTTTTCTATGGGAATTGGTACACAATGCTAAGGGAAAAGCTGTTATGTTGCTCCATCAACAACTAAGACTGGTTTGAAATAGTCAATATTTACCCCAAGCATTTATGTTGACATCTTTAATATGATCATGCAGCATCCATCAGCACATCTTACAAACAAGGTGATAAAGCAGTAGATAGTTTTAATTGGTATTCTTTCTGTGACTAATGGCATTACAAACAAAGTTTTAAAATTCATCTGTTTAGCTAACAGAAGCAAGGAGGTTTTTTTCTCCAGCAGTGGTACATGCAGGCTTTTCCCTTGGAGTTGCCTGTAGATTTTACTGTTCTAATCAAACCATAGCAAAGTTTATAGCATCCTACTACACTCAGAACATCTGAGGCTGCTGGAAGCTCAGATGCTAGGTCTCCTGAGACAGGGGCAGGCTGTGGTGTGGTCTTTGGTCCTGGACGAAGAGTGAGTGGTGAAACTGTGCAGTGCTTCTTCGAAATGTGCCAGCTGCAACCCAGCAAGCAGCTCATCACTGCCAGGGCAACCATGGTCGTGGAACAGGGAGAGGCTTTTGCTGAGCTGCACCAGTGAAGTACAGGAACTGGGAAAGGAAGGGATTATAAAAATAAATGGGTTGCTGAAGAAGGAGCAGTAAAGTAGGATCTTTCTAGCTAATTACTGAGAAATCTAGATAAACATTACCTAAAATGTGCTGAGGATTTAAAATCATTGATTTTTCCATCTTATCTGTTCTTTGTTGTGTACTTTTTTAACAGAGAGTTTCACAGGTGCAGCTCAACAGCTTGTTAGTGCTTTGTATCCCTTCTAACCCCAATGACAGGAGATAGACTGCTCTTTAAAGTAAGAGCTGAACAGCCTCCAGGCTTTGCCTAATAAATTCTGAATTTTTAGTTGCTGCTTGGCAGAGATGTGGTCAGGTGTTTCCTGCATATCTCTGGAAATTCCTGTATTGCTGTAGTGAAGCTGAAAAAAATCAATCTTCGACAAAATTATAAATGCCAAGGAATCCAGCATTTCGAACCCAAACTTCCCAGATTTTACCCTGTTACTCTGACAAGGTGATTGATGGAAACATGATCTCATTCCTCACATAGGCAGTACGATGAGAGCTGCCCTCCCCACCACCCTACGCTTATTGACCTTCGCATGAGTTTTAGTTCAGATTATCAACAGTGATGACATATCTCACTAGAATTCCTCAATCTCACATTTAAAAGATGAAACAAATGCAATTTGCTGAAGAGAAATGTGAACCAAAGTAAGGATGGGAGAATGAAAGCCTGAAGACTAGAAATAATAAGACAAGGAAGTAAAAATAGGAAAAGAGAGGAGAAGACTTTGCTTTTACAAACAACCCTTCCTGTGTAACTAGAAATGCAATGAGAAGAGCCAACGTAGTGAGCTATTCCTAGTACATGTACTTTTGCTTATTTTTCAGAACTAGACAAGAGTACCTAGTCTCAACGCTAACAAAAAATCAATACCAATAAATTAATAGGAGGACATTTTGTCTTTAGTTCACTTGTGTAAGAAGTTTCATTCCTTATTCTTGTTCACCTATTAATGCTTGGGTATTTCACTGAGAGCCGAAACCAACCATAAACTGGTTATTAACATGGCCAAAAGGGGGCTATGGAACACACACATATAAAGACATTATTGTTTCAGGTACAAACCTGTGGTTTGAAGATTGAAAACAAACTCAGGAGGGATTTGACGGTTGTGAGGTTGTGTGCAAATCCTCAGGGTTACACGATCACAGTGCTTTAAAGATCTCAATTCCAGATTTGTCAGCTCAGAAGAAAAGAGATACCTTACCTCTGATCAAAAGGGAACTACTGTATTGCTGGAGCTACTGCTAAGGACAAGAGCCCCGAAAGGCAAGGAAGCATATTAGATCATGGAGGTTTGGACAGCCTGTTTTAAGGCAATATTGCATTCTTACCAGGAAACACTATATATTTGATGGGATTTGTTAAAAGACCACAAGATAGTGCTCATTCAGGTGTTGATGCTAGTATGTTGGAGATCATACAGAAAGTTAAGGGCTGAGAAGTCTCTACAGAAAATTTGAGACATTTGATCCTGGCTTCAGTGAACAGGAGCGTAGAAAGATCTTTAAGGCTTGTTGCACATGCCAAAGCCCTCCAGACCAGCTAAAGCAAAAAGTATTCTTGTTACTAGTCCAGGAAATACAAATTCCTAAAACAAATATGAATTAACTTATTTTCAGAAGGAGAGTACTCTCATCAATATAGTCAGTAGCATCCAAATATCTTTTTTATGAGATTGAATGTTTGATGTGTTTCCATCATGGAGGGAAGGTGTCATGCTACAGCCCTACTCCTGCTAGCATTTCTGGAGGTGATGGCTTGGCTTACTAACATGCTTAATCAAAGATGTACATGCGAAGAAACACTGGACCTGCTCTGCAGTTCTGCACCGCCTTTCTGTCTACGCTCAGTAAATTCAATATTTTCAGGAAAGGGTACCCTTCATTGTTAGTGATTTACTGGTTTCTGTGCAATAGAAACGGTATATATGCAATAGATTTATTTGGATATGTCCTGTGCAGGTAAAGGAAAGAATCTGAGATGTGCTGAGAGGTGGTGGCTAAGAGTAATTTATCCCCATTTCTCAAAATCTCCCACCCCTGCTAGGAAAGATGGCAGTGAGAGCAGGCCCAAGTGCAGAAAGCATTTTCATGTGATTTTCATTATTCTAAAACAGTAGTCTTATAGCAAATTTTACTGACCTCTCAAGTAATTTGTTTTTAGAATGTGGCAAGTACAGCATAGTGTTCTCAGATAGTAATGTTGTAATGTTTGTGAATTTAAGTGATTTAATCTGAGGTAGGAGTTTAGACATACAATTTTTCCTCCTTTTAATCTTCAAATAATGTTTAAAAAATGGTGTTGAAATGCCCACAGAAAAGCCAAACGATTTAGACCCTAACTCACATTTAGAAAAGCAAAATATAATTTAGCGATTAACTTGTTATGAGTATTAGCACATGGCCATCTGGAGGCTTGAGAGGTAGGTCTGTGTGAAAATCATGAAGGTCAGCATGGCCAAGTGCAAGGTCCTGCACCTGGGTTGGGGCAATCCCAAGCATAAATACAGGCTGGGTGGAGAATGGATTTAGAGGAGCCCTGGGGAGAAACACTTGGGGATATTTGTGGATGAAAAGCTCTACATGATGTGGCAAGGCACTCTTGCAGTCCAGAAAACCAAGCACATTCTGGGCTGCAATAAAGCAGCAGGACCAGCAGGTCGAGGGGAGTGATTCTACCCCTCTGCTCTACTCTATAAGACTCCACCAGGAACACTGCGTCCAGCTCTGGGATCTCCAGCACCAGAAAGATGTGGACTGGATGAAACAAGTCCAGGGTAAGGTCATGAAGATGATAAGGGAGCTGGAGCACCTCTCCTATGAAGACAGGCTGAGAGGTTGGAGCTGTTGAACCTGGAGAAGAGCAGANCTCTCCTATGAAGACAGGCTGAGAGATTGGAGCTGTTGAACCTGGAGAAGAGCAGAGCCCAGAAAGACCATGTAGCACCTTTCAGTACCTTAAGGCAGCTACAAGAAATGTGGAGAGGGACTTCTTACAAGGGCACACTTGACAGGACAAGGGGAATGGCTTTAAGATGAATGAGGGTAGGTTTAGATAAGATATTAGGAAGAAATTCTTTACTATGAGGGTGGTGATGCACTGGAACAGGTTGCCCAGAGGAACTGTGGATGCCCCATCCCTGGAAGTTTTCAAGGCCGGGTTGGATGGGGTTCANCCTATGAAGACAGGCTGAGAGATTGGAGCTGTTGAACCTGGAGAAGAGCAGAGCCCAGAAAGACCATGTAGCACCTTTCAGTACCTTAAGGCAGCTACAAGAAATGTGGAGAGGGACTTCTTACAAGGGCACACTTGACAGGACAAGGGGAATGGCTTTAAGATGAATGAGGGTAGGTTTAGATAAGATATTAGGAAGAAATTCTTTACTATGAGGGTGGTGATGCACTGGAACAGGTTGCCCAGAGGAACTGTGGATGCCCCATCCCTGGAAGTTTTCAAGGCCGGGTTGGATGGGGTTCAGAACAACCAGGTCTAGTGGAAGGTGTTCTTGCTGGTAGAAGAGGAGTTTGAACTGGATGATCTTTAAGGTCTCTTCCAAACCAAACCATTCTATGATTCCACCATTCTATGATTTTTTTAATTAAAAGGTAATTTTTAAGCTACTTTTCTTATTAAAGTTTATCTTGGAGAGGAAATATCTGACAATGATTAGGAAAAAGGGAATGAAAGCAAGGTGGCCACGGATCTGTCAGAGCTGCTGTTGTGGGTAGAATGGAGCCAGGCACAGTCCATAGAAGCTGTCTGTAGACTTAGACACCAAACAATCCTTGTACACCACAGACACGTCTGACAACCCCAGGTCTTTTGTCTGTCTTTGGGCCAGAGCTGGCATATGCCAGCCTTCCCGTGGCAGTCTCCATGGAGGAGCCATTATTTTCTCTCCTTAAAATATCTGCTCATGCTGTTACATCCTTCCTGCTTCTTTTTCTTTTAATTCTACAGTACATTTCTCTGTGCCATTGGTATCCAGGGGATTAAAACAAAGATAAAACAGGGCACACAAGATATGAGCGCACATTCTAACTGTCTATATCTGTGTGTGTGTGTGGAGATACATTTCACAAACCACTGCGTGGTTCCTCCTTAGCTGGAGATCAAGGTGCCCATGCTGCTAGGTATTCAAAAAGGTGTCTGTGTGAAAAAAAATATTGTTTTTACACTGTGGTTGAGCACACTTACAGTCCCTAAGCTTGAAGGCTGTCAGAGTGTTTTCCTCGTCATCTGTTTAATGTTTATCTAAATACTGATTTACATTTAATAAAAAGGATTCTTTTTCTGTCCCAAGGGGAAGGACAGCCAACAGATGGATCACAAGAAATGTCATTAACCACTTAGAATGTTTTGACATCTTGCTGGAGATTGCTTCATTATCAGTGAAATGGAATTTCTTCTCTGCTTGTCTAGCAACTAACACTATTTAGAGAAAGCTATCACTATAACAAAGATACTATGAAATATATGTTTTTGAGCTACTGATTTATAAATGTTCTTGAGATGCTTTGCGTTAGCGCTTTTTAGAAAATAAGTAATTTTTGAATTTTTTTCTCATGTACCATTCATGTAGATATTTTACTCAAGGATTAAGGCTTCAAATTTTCAGTTCAAATATTGACTTACTTATAACAATAAAATCCCCATCAAGTAGGCCAGATGGTATCTCTTTAGACACCTTGTTCAGATTTTCTTTTGCTTTCATTTTATTTTGCCATAAACCCTAAGATTTTATTATTCAAACCAGTTTGTACAGTAAAGAAGAATGGATTCCACCAATCTCCCAAATTACACTTTTATCTGATAAGACAACTGAAAAATCCATGATCTATGAAAACTGTAATACATATTGAAAGACTGTAGTTGGTTTCTCTTGTTGCCTAAATAATGACAATAGTAACCATTCAATTCCAACAAAAGAGGTCTAAATTCACCACAAAATTACTTCTGAAAATTACAGGTAAAAAAAATTAAGATAACTAAGAAATTGTTTCTAAGGTATTAAAGAAGTAACCATTCTACCAGTTAAAGAGAGAGGGTCTGCTGTGAGGTCGATAGCTAACCAGGTATACAGATGATTGTTTTGGGTAATTTTTTATTCTATACTCAACAAGGGATATAAAGTTCAATTAATTATTGTGTTAACTGTTTTCATTTCTAAATTAGCATACTTCTAAATGATGGTACCTACTATGGAGTACCATTTACTGATACTTTCATAGAAGATAGAAGAAAACACTAGACTGGATGAAAAAGAACAATTCTGAAAGAATATTTGGGTATGTCTAGGTATACTTCTCTTGAGCATGAAATTGAAGCAAAGTAAAATCTTTCTAAAATATTCTTGAAAGTGTATTTAAGTATCCCAGAACAGTTTAGAGCCAAACAGTTGCCCCATGTCCTTCATGAGTTCTGTAACCACCAGGCAGTGGGCTGCCACAGGGCAGCTGGGACTCTCTCCTCTCTCTTGTTTGTTTTTGCTCAGAAGTTGCTAAAAAATATCTTATCTGGTTTTAACTTTCATCCAGCTCTAGTAAACAATGATACTGATAAAGCCTGTCAAAAGCTGAGTGAAACATGCTACCTAGAAAGAGGCATCTCAATAAAAATCAAAGCTCCAAGCTTGGATCTTTTTCCAGACCTTTATTTGGGGACTGTATATTTCCTCACTAATATGCTGTAACAGTTAGATCTTTATTACGGTCTCTAACCACAATTTTTGGAAGGCGCATGTGGAACTGCAGGAGAGCTAAAGCATGTGTGTCAGCTCCTGCTGCCAGACAAAGTTATTCTTGGCATCAAGTCACTTGCGTGTGAACAGTGATTGAAGCTGCTGTCCAAAGTCAGTGGCCTAAGATCAAATAGGAAGTGCTGAAAAGCTTAAGAGCTAGACAGAAGGATCTTCACTTTTTGAAGGACTAGTTGTGTGTCAGAATCTTTGGAAATACTATTGTCTGCTCTTTATGTTAAATTCCCAACATCGTCCAGTGAATGTATTTCAGTTCACTGCTTCTACGGCCTGAGAGAAGAAATTGTCTATGCAAACTGCCACCACTCCCTTTGTAGTCTTTCAGCTTCAGACTTCATTTTAAGCCAGTTTCTTTTTTTTTAATAAATTTATTGAGGTTTTACTTCCTTCCAAAACATTCATGATAGATTTTACACAGCAGATTTTTCTACCACGGCTGCTTTAAGTATCAGCTATGCTTACAGGACTACTGCAGACCAAGGTTTATTATCATGGTATTTATTGACTCTACCTGAATGATCTCAAAGCACTGTGTAAGCTTTGCCCCCAGAGTTGCGCACCTAGGCACAGATGCAGTTTAATTATATGTCTTGAACAGGTCTGTGAACTGGCTTTGGCTTTTGGTTTGCTTCTGCAGATTGAAGCATTCAGTAAAGTTCTTCTCAGGTAGAAACCAGGACAAGTATATTTTCTTACCAGTGACTATGAAAAGATGTACTCATAATCAGAGACAAATTATGGAATTTCTTCACTGAGCCCAGGGAGGTACCAAGGTCACATGTAACAAAAAATTATGTTATTTTTTCTCTTGGGTGTTATGAACTGGAGTGAAGAAATGCCGTTGTCATGTTCTGTGCCTGGATGATGAACTTTGATTACTGTCCATTTTATGGGATTTAAAAAATTTTCCATGACTAGATAATTTCCCAAAGAAATTACACTTTATATATGACAGTGGCACTATGCTTTAAATGGCAATACACAAAGGTGCATTTATCACAGACTGGAAAGAGACTGCTTGACAGTGATGATAATGATCACAGTCTAAAAGCTGTCAGCAACCAATACTCAGGGTTTATCCATACAACTTGATATTAACACTAGCAAATCAACCAACTGTACCCAAAAACTATTTGAATATTTACTGTTCCTTTTAAGTACCCTCACTCATAATAGCTTTCATGAAAGTAAGTTAGGTTTTGTGATCCCATCTGATTCTTGCAATCTGTTCCCACAGATCTACATGTTCTTAATGTTTAAAGCCTTGGGAGTGTTGCCCTGCATAGGAGTATTTGCAGTAAAATGAAATAAATAGTTTAATACCTTTTAGTATAATGGCACAAGGCATATACTCACATTCTTTACACTCTATTTCTCTCAGTCTCTGTAATTACATATTATTGAATCTATTGCTATTTTATGTTAAAAAGGAACTAGAGATATTTTACTGTACTCGTTTTAGTCATCGTGACATTTTACTGGCAAAAGTCTACTCATACAAAACATTACTTTCTGAAAGTAATGTACACAAAAATGCCAATCAAGTACATGAAAGAGGAATAGTGACTTTCCCGATATTAAATGAAGACTAATATAGTTTGCATTCTTCATGCTTACTGCTTTGTCTCATTGTGAATGCATGGATCTGTAGTAGTCCCTGAGTGCTTTGAATTTTCAATGAAACCTTAGAAACTGATCAACTTTGCTTGTGGTCTGTTACAGTCCTCCACAAAACCAAATCATCTAAACCTGCAAGCAGCAAGGGGGAATCCTGAGTCCTACCGTCAGCTCTTGGTGGTTTACTCTTGATCTCACAGTGTAGTGTGCATTTTTGTGGGTGTTTGGGTGTAGATATAAAAGTATGTAAGGGAAAGTGGGGAGAACAACTGAGAACCAGACTTAACGAGAGAGGAAAAGCCACTGAGGAATGAATTGAATGAAAAGAAGGATTTTTTATGCACAAATGAGAAGAGGGGTAATGTTTCTTCTTCTGATCAAGTGTAACCCATATGGTGCTTGTAAGCTGCCCCATGAAAGTAAATGGGAAAATGCAAGTAAAATGGATTCAATTATAAAAATGATAAACTTGTCTCTAGGAAGAAGACAGAAATGGGGGGAAAAAAACGTATAGGCCGGGTCTACATTTAATATGGAAAAACATAATTATTCTGCTGCTTAGGATGAGCATCCTGGGACACTCATTTGGATTTTAGCTCCGTGGTTCCCTCTGTATGAAAGCTGAGACTTTGGTAAAGGCCTTGGCAGGAATGAGCACTTATGCTCAGCTCTTTTCACTGCAGCTAGATTAAACCCAGACTGTGTATCTCCGCTTTTCTGCTGTCTCATGTACAGCTGGTGGTAGTATAACGTCCTCACCTATGCCAGGTCCGTGCCAGGCTGCCCTCAGGAAAGTGTGTTCACGACTCATGTGTGCACTAAACTCCCAGTCGCTGGGAGGGGTATGCTGTGAGGGACAGGCTTGGACTGACAGTGGCAAAATCTTTCCTCTTGTGTCTACAATGTCAATAATGTCAAAGTTTTAAATATTTCTAAACAAATAGTCTTATCTCTAATCAAAAGAGGTTGAAAAGAAGTGTGGCACTTAGCCTATTTTTTTCATCCCTAATTCTTGTCAGAAGGATGACAATGGGAGCTGCTGCAGGCAGAAAATTCATGGTGTGGATGTATTTCGAAAAAATTATTCCTGAAACCGGTATGTATTTAAAATATATATATATACATATATATATGCTCATATGTAACAACAGGGAAAGACATGTTAAAAAGAAACCTAGGACTGCTTCAGTATTTCTCCATTTTTAGGAGGAAGAAAAAGAAGTCCGAATATCTTTCCAGACTTGCTTTGAAGGAGACAACCCGCCAGGCATTGAAGAGCTGAGGACAGTATGAGTATGGCTTCTGGACTCATTGCTAAAATATAAATGAGCAGGAATGGGTTTAAAACTCATGTGAGCATCACAAATCAGTGGGTCTCATTTTCATCTCAAGTGAGAGCGACTGAGAGGAAACCGTGCAAGTCAGTGAAAGTATAGAGAAGAGACAAGAGAATCCAGTTTAGGATGAGTTTTGATGGACCAGTGTCTTCTGCCAGTTTTCACCCTGTCTGCACTATAATGCAAATCCAATATATAGTCAGCTTATGAAAACCTTGGCCAATGTTTCCTCTGTGAGAAAAAACTGACATGCTACTTGAGACAAGAAATGACTATCACTGTTTATTACATTTGGCACATGTGGTTAACCCCAAAACTTGTGGTTTTTATTGTTTTGGACAAAAAATTTTTCTTTAGATAACAGACTATAAGTTCTAGCATCATTTTCAAAGATGTTTTCTTTTAGTTCTGGGGCTATTTGGTGTACACAAGAGTGATATAAAAGAGTGTATACTCAAGCCTGAAAAGTCAATCTTCTCATAAAACGTGCCCATACGCATACGCCCACACACATACACACACACTCACACATTTTAAATTATTTTTCATTTCTTAAATAAATATTTAAGAAAATTAAATTCTGCAGGAAAATGAAGCTGTTATTTTGCTATTGCTGTGCATCCAGAGGTTTTTTCTGACAGTGTACCATTTACAGAGTCCTGAATTCTCATTCAGCAGGAAATAGGAAACTGATGCACTGATACCAATCCTGTTTATCTGTTTTAATAAAAACTTAATGTCCTTTCTTTCCCCCTCCCCTACACTTATGGAATTTTCAAGTAATTCTTTTTTTTTTCTGAATGCTACTCGTCATCTAGTAAACATTTAAATCATATTGTCTTAATTCTTGGAGAAAGATATTGAACAACTTTACTGTTATAAAGGTGAGTGTAGACTAGGTAAGTAGCATGTCTGTAAGTCTTTGACAGTTAATCACAGAGAAAATATTTGTGGGGCATTCCTGGTATGTGCAGATCTGTCAAATGCTTCATTGTACCTTTGGAAAGTGCTAATCAATGGCAGTGTAAAAAATTAGAATAAAATACATCGTCATGATTTGTCTCTTTCTCTCTGTCTCTTTTTGTTGTTGTTGCTGTTGCGTGTAGCATCTATTAAGATCCTGGTTTTCACAGAATGGCTTTTTTCCTTATCTAGGGAATGCATCAGTTATGTCAAGACCCACCATACATGTTTTTGATGTCACTAGAAAGGACACTATTTTGTTGACTGAAATGGTCTGCAAAAATGTATAGAAACAAACTCCTTATACATTCCTTCACTAAAATACAATTTAAGTAATCTTATTCTTTGAGAAATTGACGAAAATCAGTTCATTGATTTTGGAGGCCTGAAATGTGAAGTGGAGCTCTCTATAAGCAAAGAAAGTCAGAATTTTTTTGGGTTTTTTTCAGCCTATCTGTTTTTCAGTGTGTGAATGTGTGAGGCAGACCACAAATTGAATAACAAAATAATAAAATAATAAAATAAAAACCAAACCTGGTTGGTTTTTATGCAGGTGTATTTTCTCAAGCTCAAGTGTACTTACCTTTGATTTATGCAGGTAAATCCACCATGCTGAGTGCTCACAGTCCATTTGCAGCTAGCAAAATTCAGAATGTGGCTTCATTAACTGTATTTTAAAATAGTAGAATAGCTTGTAGGCTTTTTGAAGTCCACAGACTGTCCCTGATTACCAAGCGTGGAAGTCTCACATCTTGACCCAAACACAGCTGAAACAATCAAATCTCATGGCAATGTTCCACCAGGGTGAAAATCCCTTTACCGGAATCACAGTCCTGGACTGATGTGACACCCTTTTTTGGTGAAATATTTCCTACTCTGGTCTTTTTGAGCAGGGCTGCAGTACTCCACCTCTACATAATACTATGCAAAGAAACTAGAAGCAAATAACCTTGAGGAAATGTTAATTAATTTTGAGAGCTGGGTCTAGAGACTGTTACTCCATTTGTCCAAATTGTTTCACACATTGTCTTTCCTCAAGTTGCTGAGCTCTAGGCAGCAACAAAATGCATCTACAGTCTGGGACCAGCATCACCTGATGTCTAGTTTCAGAGTCAGAGTTTGAAGACAGGGAGAGGTCATTCTAGACCACTCCCAGGAGCTGTATTTCATCCTCTAGTGTGTTTCCTAGCACTTTGTTATATACAGTGCTTACTGCTTGGAATTTTGTCAGCCTAATGAATGGTCTTACTACACATGATATCTGCCATTATATGAGCAACATAATTTTTTTTCACTGATTTACAAAGATCAATATTCACAGTGGATTGAAAATAATACAGAGAATCATAGTTCTGGAAATAATTAATTTTTAAAGATGTTAAAAATATAGGGTGTTATGCCGATCATAAATTTCAAATAACATGAGATGTAAACTTTAAAAACTATCACATTCCACTTCAGGGCAGAGATATTGATTCTTTGTTTTCTTGATTGGTTTAATTTTTGATTCATGAAGTTGCTTTATATTTTTTTGCAAAACCTTTGGCATTTCAGGTTAGGTTGTAGACTGACCAAGCTGAGCGACACAGTAACTTATATAACTTAGGCATTTAACACAAGAGTTTTATCAGAAGTTTGTGGTAAAATTTCTGCTTAAAGATGCACCTCTGTTTCCAGGAAACCATATCAGTTTTCCAGCCAGACACCAGAAGAGTTACAATCAAATAAGCATCTGACAATGGCAATTAACAGACCTTAGTAAGTCTATAAAAATAGTTGCATCTTTTGTCCAACTTTTACCTGAATAAAAAGTATCATAACAGTTTTGTTTAAGCCCTTTTTTTCCTTCATATTCTATCATTTGAAATTTATTATATTGAATATGCAATAGACTAAGACAGAAGTTTGCTTTCCCAATAATACATTCAAACAACAGGAAAAGAAAAATATGGTTATTTTATTGTAACCAGTTTACAGGATCAGATTTTGCTGTGGGGGTCAGAGTGGCAAGTCCTAGCTTTTCCCCTCCCTCCCTCGCCCACCAGAAAAAAAAAAAACAAAAAACAAAACAAAACAAAAAAAAACAAAAAACAAGGCGTCAGAAAACACAACCTTACTCAAAATAAAACCTTGAATCTAAGAAAATTGTAGGTCAGTATGCTTCCATCAACCCTTATGAAATCATTGGACAGAATACATTAAGCTTTCTCCTAAAATCTTCCTTCTAAGGAGGTTGAGGAAAGCAGTAGCAGATACCTATGGAAGACTTGCAAGGAGGACTTTGCATGCTGCTAATCAGTCAGAGGACTTTGTTATTATCCTATGTAAATGTTCAAAAATGGTCTTAGTCTTGCACAGAAAGGGTATTATAAGTCAAGCAAAGAAACCCTGGAAAAGACGGTGAAAGTGCAGCAAGAGGATACAAATTTTTTAGATGTGTTCACACGCAAGAGGATTTCTTTTTTCAGCTAAAGGATAGAGAGGGCGTCCTCAGAGTTTTAGCCTAAAGAAATTGTCCAGGCTTTAAGAATTGTCCTTTTAAAGCTGCCTTTTTAATGATAGCAGCCTGCAGATAATACACATCAATGACTTCAGCTTAGACAGTTGGGATTTGAATGTTCCACGGCCATCCTTTTCAAGCAAACTATTCAGATAATAGAGCTTTCTTTTATTTTCTTTTTCCTTTTTCTTTTTTTCTTTCTTTCTTTTTTTTCCTTTTTTTTATTTTCTTTTTTTTTTTTTTTTTTGGATTTGGGAAGTGATGTCAGACTGGGACCTCTTAATTTAAAAGGATTAATCTTTTCTTTTTCTTTCTAAACCTTGTTAAGGAGTATAAGAATAACACAATGTGAAACTGATTTCCCCTAAAAGATAGAACAGCAATGTAATGAAAATGAAGCGGTGGTGTTGCAGATTGTAATCCTTCTGAAGAATAAAAAAGCCAGAGTTGAAAGTGAAACACTGGTGTATGCTGCCTGAGATGAAAGTTACTGGAAAAGGTATTGGTATTTTGACCTAATGGAAGATGTAAAGAGAATAATGAGGTTACATGACCTCACACTAGTTTTCAAATCAGTGCCTTCTTAAAGGAGCATTTTGTTGTCAGCAGCTGTCTGCCAATTATATCATCTAATGAAATATACACCCAAAACCAGTGGTCTCTCTTCTTTCTCCCTTTCTATTTTTGAAATAGAAATCAGAAGAAAAGCCTCATCTTAACTTCAAGTATTCTTTAGATACATTTCAAGTAAGTTAATTTGAAATGACAGTAAATAATTCTCCACCATTCATTTACTAGTTTTACATTCCTCTGTAATTATCTTTAAATATGTCTTTTTAAGCACGCTTAATAGTAGTGTTTTTTTCTTCCTTTACTACTTTATGCTTCAGATAAAAATGACATTTCTGTAAGGAAACCTAAGTCATTATTCTTTGTCTTTGGGGACGTGTTCAAGGAAACGTATGAATTGTTCAGGAATTGTAAGTTCCAGCCAATGCAGATTTTCACCGTGCTTCCCTGCCCTGTATGCTCCCACTGCTTCAAAGTGAATAGCTGCATCCTATCAGCCACCACTTGATCAATGTCTTTATGGTGACACAATAAGCTCCATGAAAACAGAATGAGAAAAGATGAAGGTGATTAATGCTGGAGTAAAAACTGCAATAGGAAAGAGGTGAGGGGATAAAAACAAACTCATACCTCAGGATCCCACGGCTGTGTACTTGTGCAAGGGATTGGGCTGACACTTCAAGTAAGAGGTGCATGCCCTGTTTTATCCCCACCCTTAAACATCATCCCTTTTACCTCATTAGCAGTTACTTCAAGTCTCTCTGTAAAAGGAAGAAGTCCTTGCAGCTCATTTTTCTAAAGCACTTAAGGATCATTACTCTAGCACTAAGGCAAATGTTTTATTCATTTTGCCACAGACCAATTTCTTTGCTAAGACTTTTGTAACAAAATGCTGCACAACTTAGCAAAGGTGTGATTGATTAAGCAAGAAGGAGCAGAATTTGGGCATCCTGATGAAATTTTGTCCCAGTCTGCTCAGCTAATATCAATCAGTTTTATTTGGGTAGTAACACTTGAATACTAACTAGGTGATTTCATCCACTGGAGAAAAATTGGTGACAATACCTTTAGGTTCATATTACTTGAACATTTTGTTCTTGAATAATTTGTAACTGTTAGGATGGTCTGCCTCTTCACAATTGTCTTCCTTGTTCTTTGCTAAGGTGCTATCCTTATGTGGACAGCATTGATCTGAGGCAGAAAGACACGGTGCTCTGAGAATGAGAATAACCAATAGCAAAGATGCAGTTTGTGCAAGCACAGCTAGGCTGCGTGCTCAGTCAAAAGTGCCTTATTAACAAAGCCCACACCTAATCAGTAGCATTGCATGTGCTCTGGAATTGTAGAGGGGCAGGTTTGATGGTCAGAATTGTCCTGCTGCAGCCCTGGGCCAGTAGCTGCCTTCCCACAGGCTGCAGACGTGCCCTGACTGCTAAACCCAGGGCTTCACAGAGTTGGGCTCTGCCCACCACATCTGTGAAAATATCCTATACCTGGTAACAGCAGACATGCTTGTTTGTTTTCTTCTGCCAAGGAGCTGTTTCAAGTAGCATATCCACTTGGAGTGGAAAAGACGGAAGTCGCTTTCACTGACAGAAACACTGGGTAGATTGCTTTGGATGCCTATCAAGGAGAGAAGAAAGCTGCCTGATTCTTAAACCAAAGTGTAACTTTCTGGACTGAAATCAACTGACACATCATTACAGAAGTTAGTGATCCCTTTTTCTTCACCAAAAGGCTTGTCAACAACTGGGAAAGGCTGAATGTCACAGAGGCTGAGTCCTTGTCCCTGGAAGAGTTCGAAAATTGTGTCGATGTGGCACTTAGGGACCTGGCTTATAGGTGAATGCGGTGGTGGTGCTACGTTGATGGTTGCACCATCAGCGGTGCTACAATGTGGTGCTATGATGATCTTAAGGGTCTTTTTCAACCTTAACGTTCCTATGATTCTGTTCTTCAATGTTGGACCTGCCAGAGTTAGGTTAACTGTTGGACTTGATGATCTTAGAGGTCTTTTCCAACACTAATGACTATATTATTCACTTTATATTACAAAATGTTTAACATTTCACTCTAAATTATACAAATCTGTCTCATATTAATGAGATTCATAAATGCTATCCACATGGAACAAAGCAAAATATTTTTGTTTTAATTTTTAGATTTAAAAAGTGATAATTCTACAGAAAACTTGTATAACAATGATGAAATTTTAATTATTATGTCGTGTTTGATCATGTAAAATAACCAAATGCCTTTTTGAAGGTCATCAAAATCCAGGGCTTATTTTGGTGCCTTTTTGTCTGTTTTGTCTTTAAGTATTCCAGTCAACCTGCTAAGATATATTTCTATCTTGAATTTAGCTGGCTTTTAGCACTCTTTAACATCAGTGGACTGGAAAAAAAATCAAATTCTTGGGAATTTGATTGAGGAGAATGTGATACAATTTGGATTGGTTGTACTCTGGACCTCTTTAGGTGCACTTGAGGCAAATAGAATTGATTTGTATTGGACATACGTGTAAAATTATATAATGAGTTGACCTTTGTAGCAGAAATACATGGCTCATTCTGAGGTGCAGATTTCCCTGTGATAATATATTTCTACGAAGAAAATAGGAGGGGAAAAGGTAACCTGACCACATCACTCAGAGTAGCCTAACTGAGCCAGGAATGTGTCGTCTTGAATTTCCTTCCTGTCAGAAACACCCTATATTACCAGCGAAGAGGAAAACCTATTACCATTACTTTTACATTTCTACATGATATAAAAGAGAGAGAAAGAAAAAAATCCTTTATTATGTACTCAGTTAAAAGTCCCCACTGGACCAAAAGGAGTTTCCTTCATCTCATGAAACACAAACAGTTTTAAAGAGCTACATTCAAGCCGCTATTACTTACATGGTCTTGCTCCAGGAAAACATTTGACAGCTGTTAGAAAGGAAAACAGTCGTGTGCCGCGGAGACCTATCCACAGGACTTGTTCTAATGACAGTGGATACCTGATACCCATTGGCCCAGTCTTTCAAACTCTTTCATATATCAGTCAGAGGTGCAGGGAGAATTTGCTGTTACAAAGCCTTATCTTGCAGAACATATAGATCGTGCTATACGCTGCTCAGCAGAGAGGCCACACACAGCCATCAACATGATGTGCAGGTGGTGCCACTGTGGGACAGAGGCACAACGAGGGTTGCCTGGCTGGGTGAGAGGAGTGCCAGGTGTCCTTAGGTCAGCAGTGGTGATCCGAAGCTCTCTTGGGGCCAGCATGATGATGTTATACCGATTTTACCTTTGAGTTTTAACACATCACCAGAAACACCTGACAGCTTGGGTGAATTCTGGATGATTTTGAAAAAGATATGATGCTCTCATTCAGGTAATGAAATGACCACCAGAAGCATTAGGAACAACAGACAGGAAGACTAACTATACACCAACCCACCTCATCCCTATTCCTCAAGTAACTATGAGACAATTGGACCTTTTTGATGTGAGGTTTCTCTTTAATTTAGGTATGACTTTTCTTATTGCTTATACCATTGATACAGTTTTCTGATGGACTTGTGTGCTACAAAAACCTGTAACTACTGCTCCAGTGGTGACTGAGGCAGTGCTTCCAGGTGAGCTGTGGGCCTGCTTCCTTCTTCTGCCCTGATGGGTTATTTGCCTGCCTGCCAGGCACAAGAGGCAATGCTTTCACAGTGTCTTCTGGAGTGCTTACAAGAAAGAAAAACACACTAAGCGATGGAATCAAGGATCTCTTTCTTGATTTTTTAAAAATACATTTACATATTTCTTGCAAACTATTTCTTCATCTGCTTTTTAATAGGACATCAAATCTGAAGGTATGGTAGACACACAAAGGCATGGTAAGCTGACCTGGGAATGGCAAGAGTAATGATATAGGCTGCTGGTGGAAAACCACAGGATTATGTGCATATTCGAATCCCAAGGAGGGGAAATTATTTAATATGGGAGGGTGCCCTGTTGTGTTTTTCATTTGTGTGCACACATGCACATACAGATGCATAGGTACTTATGCATGTGCAAGTTATTTCTGTAGAATCAAATGGAATTTGGATCAAGACACAAATCATCTAAAACATCAAGCTCTCTTCTTAGTCAAAAAATGACCTTTTCACAAGTTAAAAGTACCTTTTCAAATGACAGCTCATGGAATGAGAGGTAGCAGACTTGAGAAACTTGCTGACAAATGCCATCCTTGTTTTATTTCAAAGATCTAGGGCAAAGGGCATGTTGGAAATTATTAGGCCAGAAAAAAATTGACATGTCAGACAGGCAGGCATTTAAGCTCCACAAAAGAGTTTGGGGGAAAAGATATTAATTCCCGTATTAGAGTTATATTCTGAAACTTTGACATGTAATAATTTTTTTAATCTATTGTTTTTAAATTTCAACATAGTATGCACAGATTCTGAATGCAGTAGATTCCTCTTAATTGGAGCAGATCAGAGAACAGCTATCACTCTATTTAAGAAAAGACACCCCTAACAACAAGTCTGACAAAATTGCTCTTTGGATTTTTACCTGGCAGAATTGATTAATTTTCTGCCATGCCTAAAAGTCTAAGACATTTATTGCCATAAGAGCAGAGCACAATGCTCAAAGTCAGGTGAAATACTCTGTTCTGCATAATATAGATTTTTTTAAGTTAGAAATTTTTATAAAAAGAGATTCAAATTTAGAATTGATTGCTGGCACCACTTGATTTATTCAATCTGACCTGAATTGACTTCTTAAAAATAAAAACATGTAAACACATCTTTTATTTTTAGGCTAACCACAAAGACAGTTAGAACTCTTTCACATGTCAGCACTCGTTTATAATTTTTGAGAAAAGTTAATTTCTAGCTGCAAAGCAACTCTATTTTTCAAGCAGTTATATGAAACACTAACATAATAAGTCACATACCAATCAAGGTACTATGTAGCACTGAGGGGTTTTTTGCAGTCATTTGGTGGGTTGCAAAACAGAGGATTTGTTCATTAACTTTCTAGGCGGTATCTACTTCTATAAACATTATGATATTGAAATGATTTCCCAGAAACAGAGTGTTACTCACTAGAAATAATATTGGGCTATGGTGCAATTAAAGTAAAATAAAATGTACTGTGAATATAGCTAAACAAAATGTAAGTACAAAATATAGATAATCACAAACACAGCTTCCATTTCAGAAACAATGTCATCTATAACATTAACTTACAGACTGATGTAAGAGGTGAAGAAAGGTAAATGGACCTAAAACTGTCTATTTCAACAAGCAGTATGTGCTTACTTCGCATGCATGGACAGTTTGGCCAGACAATGGAGTTTGTAATGTTTAATGCTACATTTCTAAAAAACATGTGGCTCTTTAAGCCACAGTCAAATCTTCATTTCAAACATGTATGTGCCTATAATTAAAATATAGGTAACATTTGTCTGAAGACTGCCATGGCTCATTGTCTTACATTTTTCCATGAAAACACAATGTCTATTTCACTATATAGGGTGAAAAAGTTTTTGTGTGCCCTGCTAATAGCTTAGACTAATTCCTAGAGTTATGTATGTGGAGAATAAAAATTACTCAAGTATGCACACACTGGTGGAATATATAGATAGTGTGTACCGTAGGAAAGCTCGGTATGTATTCAACTTTCAAGTCTTTGTGCTGATAATAAATATTTGGTACAGAAAGATTGTCCACTGCTAGGAACGCTGCTGTCACTTTTTCAGTAGCTAAATGAGAATTGTAGATTGTAACACATTGTTATTAACTTATATTAAAAAAGGCCTAGCTGAAGATGTTGCTGTGTATTTTCTTCCAGGAAAATGATCCCATTCAGTCAATCTTGACAGTTCGAGATAAATCCAGATTAAACCTAACCTTATCTTACTGTAAACAACATTGTCTGAAGGCTTCTTGAAAATAATATCTTCATTTCCTGTGCTTGAAATTGAAGGTTACCTTCAGTTGAAGGTTGGAAAATCCTCACTGATGCTGAACTCAGCAGAAGACTGGCAGCTACCCTTTGTGACAGTGACCTGGCACACAGCTGTGGGACCGCCCATGTCCTGGCTGCTTGTGTATGTGGCCTCAGACTTGGGTTTGTTCCTCTGCAGATGAGTTGAAGGAGATGATGCCAGATTGAGAAGGAAGGCCTAAAACAACTGCTCAGTGCTTGGACACAGGAGATATACACATGTCCGTCAAAGATGCTGTGCAGGTGTTCCAGTCACAGAGGCACAGAATCTTTTAGGTTGGAAGAGGACTTTAAGATCGTTTAGTTCAACCATCAACCCAGTACCACCATAACCATTCCTAAACTGTTTCCCAAAGTGCCACATTGAGGTGCCTCATGAACACTTCCAAGGACAGTGACTTTACCACCTCCCTAAGCATCTTATTTTAGTGCTTGACTACTCTTTCAGTGAAAAAAAACTCCATCTAATCTGAACCTACCCTGATGCAACTTTAAGGCCAAGTCCTCTTGTCCTGTCACTTGAGTCATGGCAGAACAGAATGATGCCCACCTTCTACAACCTCTCTCAGGCGGTTGTGGAGAGTGATGATCTTCCCCCTGAGCCTCCTCATCTCCAGACTAAACAGCCCCAGCTCCCTCAGCTGCTTCTCATAGCATTTTGTTTTCCAGGCCCTTCACCGACTCGGTTGCCCTTCTTCGGGTGAACTCAAACAACTCAATATCCCTTTTGAAGTGAGGGGCCCAATAGTGAACACGAGACTCGAGGTGAAGCTTTGCTAGAGATCAAGCCTTTATAACTATTCAGATCAGCTCTTGATAACTGCTGCATTCTGGGGCATGGTATTGTCCCTTCAAACTGACTAGGTACAATCTGCAGCCAGGTTAGAACTTGCATGAGGTTTTTAGCCTCGGCCCCAGTTTTCTTTCTGGACTGTCCTATTTCAAATTACATTTTGGCTGATGGCAAATCATACAATAGTACAACTGCCTGAATATCAAAAAGAATTGGTCTGAATGTTATGATTTTGGAGTGGGTGAGCATGGGAGACATTTTTGTCTTTAATTCAAATGCTGTTATATTAAAATATTGCACTAAATGAGAGGGAAAAAATTGAAATATTGTTGATCTATTGCTTACCATAAGTAAGGATTTTTCCTATATGCAGCACCTTTTGCTGCATAAAACTAGAAATACAAATTAATTTTTTATTTAAAACTATCAATTTCTTAGCAGTTTATAATGATTTTCTGAATTTTCAACATTTACCCAGATGATCAGTCGGAGAACTTTTGATTTTGATGTCAGCAGTAAATCACAGCCTCCCGGTTCTCCTCCTAGGGCCTCTCAGTACATTTTAATTGGATTCTGAAATAAGTGAATGAAAATATGTTTAAAATTGAAAAACTCTGTTCTTGGTATGGATTTTCTCAGGTTCTTTGCACTCTTGGCTCTTCGGACAAGCCTTATGTAAGCTCTGCATAGATGGTCCCATGAGTTAAGTCCTGATCTGTGAGAGTTTACATTCCTACCAAAGTTCTCATTTTTAATACTTTCTCAACTCAGAAAGTTTTAATATCTACGTGAACATCTAATCTGTTCTTGGATCCTGGTGAGGTCTTTGCTCCAGATATATATTGTTTCACTGAGTGCCATGGACGCAGGCTGTGCACTGGGGAAAGAGCTTCAGTGATTAGAGGGCTGTGCTAGGAGCTGCAAAAAAAGTCTGTCTTTGATCTCTTTTTTTTTTGCCAAAGGATGTATGAATTGGGTCAATTCTTTTAAAGTTATTTATAAAAAGATGTTTAGCACAGTTAAGAATTGTGTTAGATGTGCCTGACTGTTACTATGACTAAGCAGTCTAATTTTTTGGACATGACTTTATTTTCACTCTCCTAAACATCTCCTTTATAAAACTCTCTCTTTACCTTTCTGTGGGTCTAGCTGTGCATAACCCAATGAAGAGATTACACCTTGCAGTTCCTGCAGCTCATCCTCCTGCACAGGATAACCAGCACAGGAGTCCTGGTGGGAGGAGTACATCTCCTGGCAGGTACTGTGCTTGGAAAAACCTGCCCAAAAAAGTCCCCAAAGTTTCCTGCTCCACAGAGCGCACTGTAGGAAGCCACAGTGCTGCTGCTGCTGGGGGACAATGGCTCACTGAGGAAACGCCAAACCTGCCCTGCCTGCAACGTCACTCTGTGAATCCTTGAGAGCTGTTCTCCACATTTTCTTCCCATCCTTTCTTCCCATCCTTTCTTCCCATCCTTTCTTCCCCTCCCTGAGCTCCCACTGTGCCTGGGTTATCCCTGCATGGTCACTCCTCCACACTGGTTGCAGCAACTTGGCAAGAACTCCTGCATGGAAAAGTGTTTCACTGTGCTGGTGCTGAATGTGGCACCTGAAAGTAGTTTCTTCAGAGACAATTAATTCAGATTTCCTCCTCCCCCAAAAGGTATTTAGGTGACACTGAAGAAATATTTTATTCTAAAACTCTTTCTAATGAAATCATTGGAAGTTTCAGAGCTACAGTATATAAATATATAAGTAAAATGCCTGGCAGTATTTGGCATGATTTATTTATTTTTCTTTTAAAACTCGACAGTTAACAAACCACTTCTTTTAATAGCTTCCATGCTGACATCCTATATGCCATTCTTTGGTTCTCTGTCACTTTTGGCAGTTCTATCCTTCCAAAACAGAGAAAAAAAAAAAAGATGGAAAGCCTGAAATGTCCTTAATGCCATCCTAAGAGCAATAAAAACATGAATCTCATCCTGAGGACTAGTAATGTACTTAGACTTAACGGTAAGGACATAGTGCACTTCATCTGGAACAATTAGTCAAGATTCTGTATGTCTATAGGAGGATTTTAAGCAGATGACCTCGTGCAAGCCTGTGTTACTCGGAATGAAGCACTTGTGAATTTCCTTGAAACTGCTAATAGGAGTTGAGGGAACAACAGACACCAGCACTTCAAGCCTTGTTTAGCCTGAAGAGTCACAAAGGACTTATTGTACTTTGTGTCTAATAGGCTTTTCTCTGAAAATCTTTAGCCATTATTGTGCCAAATATCCTTCTCCTTCTGCTGTGTGTTATGTTCAGCAATTGCATCAGCTAATAAACTCCATGTTCCCTTGAAATCCCGTCTGTCCATGTCTAAGTCTTGGATAATGTGACCTATAACATTTTCCTCAGGACCATCAGTTCTGCATTTAAAAAACACATAAAGCTCTGGAAAGCAGCTGCTCTGGAGCCTTATAAACCCTTTCTCTGTATTGACCAAATCAGTATGACCTATGGATACCTTTTTTTTTGTTCATTAAATTCAGAGACTGACAACTGACAGAAGATGGTATCTACTGTTCTTTGATCACTCTCATGCAGCCTGAATAGTCTGGTTTGCTTCTTTTGACAAGAAGAGCCTGAAATGCACAGTAAAGAATACAGCATTTCGAAATATAGGAGGCAAAGGTGCACATATCAAAACTGAGGGATTGACAGCCTGAGTCTCATTTGCAGAACTAAAAATGCTGAGGACAGTCACGGAGACAGAGAGATCTCTTTCTGTATTTGCTGCACTTTTTAGCCTACGGTGTAGGTCTGTCTTGTGGTTTTGTCCCCCCGAGTCTATTCAGGTGGAGGTATAAAACTGATGAGTGCTAGAGAAGGTCAATGTTATGTATTCATTTTGTTTTAAATAATTGATGATGTTTCCTGTTTCTGCTTACATTAATTGCTCTCAGGTGTTGGAGAATTGCTCAGTGAGTTGCCTTTTAATTTGTTTCTTTAGAAAAAGCAGCATGCTGCTTTTCAGTGTACTGTAAGTAATGTGTTCAAGGCAGTACTTCCTAACTGGAGGTTAATAAGGGTGCACTGACTACGTTTGGGTGCCATTGCCTCTCTGCATTTGTGCATGTGTGCGTTTCTGGAAAGAGAGGAGCACAAGGAGGAGGAGGAGTGCAGGCCGTGAAGAGACTCAGATTCCTCTGTGCCAATGTTTAAAAGTATAATTTATGTTCCCTTGCTTCAGGCTTTATATGGAGGGTCTGATGAAGGAAAGCACAGCATACTCAACTGTTGTTGCTTGCATTATAGCTGGCGTCATTCAAATATTCAGCATCTGCAAGGGCCTGGATCAGAGATAATATAATTTTTATTTTTCTAAGAGAGAAGTTCAATTCTGTTGTGTGATTTACCTGATTTGTTACAGGAAAAAAACCTGAAAAACAATGAAAGCCAGACCTCATATTACTGAAAAAGCAAGCAAAACTGGTTCATGGGTATCATGCCTACGGAATAACAGTACTATTATCATTAAATTCTTCTTCCTTAAAGTACCCTTTCCCTATGCAAATATGGAGTTTCTACAGTTTATGTTTGCAAGTGGGGTTCAAAATGTGCTGTAGGTACACTTTCTGGGAGGAATTATATTACTATTTTTATTAAAACAACTATGTCTATGTTCTGTTACTACCTTGATGATGATCTTCAACCGCATCTAAACTTTCTAGTGGTACAGACAGCCTTGTATTTTGTGTGAGTCTGGAGTGACATAAGCCGAATAGTTTATCTGGCAGCAAAGATCAAACGAAGGTGTGGGATGGCTTTGAACTCAGGCCCTCTCCCACAAGGCAGTCTGGATGGATGATTTTCACTTTTATCGGAACTGCTCAAGGGCAAGGAGAGCTCTCTCTTTTGGGTAGTGCCTACTGACTGCACCTATTGAAATTTAGAGTTTTGGCTCACTTTTCTACGGGACAGTTTAGTGGCCCACGACCTTTGCAAATATTTTATGATTTTTGGAAGATCACATTGGATGCTATCTTACTGTTTTCCTTTTTCTGTCCTGGCAAATAATCTACCTGCTGTTTTCAGTTTCCTGGTTATGCAGTTGTAGCACGATTAGACTGGCCTTATTTCTCAGAGTTCCTGAAGACCTCAATATATTTCACTGTTTTAGGTTGTCTGCCATTTTTTTGCTCTACCTACATGTTTTCCAGGAGTCTTTGGAGCTTTCATTTCCCTGAGTTCATGGTCTCCCTGCCTTTGGCTTAGGAAAAGATGCTCCTTTGGCCCAAGAAAAAAATATCTGAAGAGCCAGACATCAGCTACATGTTAGTGGTAATAAATCAGCCCTAGTGGCCCTCAGTGTTCCAGTTTATAGCCCAACAGCAGCTGCTGCATATCTGATTATGGATGTTTCCCTCAGGTGGGTACCAGATTGGAATATGAATCTCAGACTCTTGCACCACTGAAGAATTGTTGTTGTCAAGAAACGCCTGTGGTAGGACACATCTCCCATGCCCACTACAGAAGTGTAAAACAGAATCTCTAATCAATTGCTGAATCACAGAGCTCAGGAGGGGCACAGGCTGGAACAAAATAGCTTTCCTGGGCTAAAGAAAAAGTGAAAAAGAAGGAAACCCCCTGGTCAGGCTGACTGCAGTGTTTGCTGTTGCATCACGCATGATGAAGGCTGCAGTAGTCATCATCTCCCTGTGTTCCCATACTCAGCCCCAGTGCCAGAAATCTTGCCACATGGGATTGCAACCACCAGCACACCTGTTCAGTTCTTGCAATCTCTTGCTGCAAAGACCAGTGCTAGCAGTTCAATTTGATTACCACTGGTTACAGCAAAAGGGAACTGTGCCTACAGTGTGGATGCATGTGTATTAAAACCCATGTGCCTAACCTTAAAATAAGTCACAAACACTAAAGGCAGTAGAACACACAGGTCTGGGCCCTAAGTTTGGTGAGCTCCCACAGATGCATGTTTCCTGTGTCTGTAACCCTGGAGGATTTCTGAACCTAACTCTGTATACTACTATGATATGGAGTCAATATTGATGTGCAACGTGTTTGGGAAGTTTGAGGGGGAAAAAAAAAATATATATGTGTATATATATATATATATATACTCAAAATGTGTGAGTTTTTCCAAAAGAGGACCATTTTTTAAAGCAGACGGCTAGTTAAATAAAAGCTAGCTTTATGTCAGGGAATTGAGATAGTCAACTAGTTTCTTTGATATGACAGAGACATGTATATATGGTCCAGCTACTTAAATATGCCATGCTGTCACAAGCTTTCCACAGTGTGTCATTTTGACCTTGTACCTCCTGGCCAAGGCCTTTTGGCTTTGTATCTCCCAGGCAGAACAGCCCTTCAGTGCTAGCAAATGCACTGACTTGGTGCTTTTCTCTGTCACCTCTCCCAGTATACAGGGAAACCCTGAGGATGAAATTGGCACTGATGCCACTTGCTTACTCCTGGGAGGAAGGTTCTGGCCAGCCCAGCTGCTGTCATGGGTGTGCACATCTCCTCTCCCCGAAAGGGTGGTTTTGTCCCCTACAATTCTGGGAGAGAACACTAGCCTGATTTGTGCTAAATATTTTTTTATTTGTATCATCCACTGGATCTGAATGTCCTCTCAAAGGACACAGAGCACAAGTCAATAAGCCCAGCTGTTTGGTATTATTTACATTATACTAGCATTTCCACTGACCTAAAGAGCAAAAGAAAATAACAGGGCATATTTGAGGCTTAATAAAACATTGCAGTAGGGAGTCTTTTCTGAGCCATTACAAGCATTTGCTGGAAGTGCATTTGCTGATTTAACAAACTGGTTAGGACAAATGTTTAACATGCTGTTGTAATGATATTCAGATGCTTTTCTTAGTATTTGTTGATCTGCAAAAATGTGTCCTTGCCCAATTGCGCTAGAGAGTGGATTAAATAAATAAATAAATGCAATGTGATGCGTTTGCACAAAAGCGTAGCAGTGACTGCCCCTGACAGATGGAGAAAAAGTCAATATGATGTCTGAGACAGCCCAAGCTCTGCAGTGCAGAATAAATTACATGATTCGCTGAATGCCTGGGCTTCACACAGACATACACAAAATTGGAAAGATAAAAGCTTGCATTGGCTTCAGATGATATTTACTGCCTGATGGATTCAGTAGAAGCCCCAGTACAGTCATACTGTATTGAATTATTGGCCTCTATTTAGCTGTGTGTCCGTCGAAGCTTGAGTGTCCATTTAAGCGTAAGTGAGCTGGAGCCCTGCCAAGGCTGTTTGAAGCTTTGTGTACAGAGGGAGATGCGAGATAATGGCTACTAGCTTGAATAACAGGGGACTTACGGATGCTGGGGATAGACAACAAAGCATAAGGTGCATTCTTATCAATATTAATGTCAACATAAATATTAATACAGGCTGCCTAGCACATCATTTTTGAGTGATTCTTGTTTTCTTTCTATTTTTACACAAAAGGCTGGAGATTACTATGATTTCTTTCTCTCTCTCTCAGAAGGGGGAGTTTGAGAAAGACCATTAGCTTTACAGCAATCCATTGCCTCAGCAGCAGGATTTCTACAAGGCAAAGGAGGCAAATGAAATGCTAGCTTTAAGAAGTATACTGCTACCAATAAAATATCTGATTAGACTACCAACATTACTGCACAGAGCAATTGTTATGGATTCATGATTATACTGTACCAAGGCATTTCAGTTACGAAGCAGCAGGTCACTTACAGGGAGCCCCACGAGACGGTCACAGCGTTGCCGTAGCTGCAGCACAGGGCAGGCAGGCTGAGTGCTTAGCTGCTTAACACATTGGCTTGTGTTTCAAGAAGCCTGCGGCTCCGTTTTCGGCCTGGCCCTCGCACACGATGAGTTTAGCTTGTGTAATGGTTCAGCACGCTGAGGGAGGGAGACTGCCTCTGAGAAATGGCTGTCAATTGCAATGCTGCTGGGCAGAGGGTTTATCCAGTTAACTACACTTCAGGAAAAGAAAAAAAAGGAAAGTAACCCTCAGACTGCATTGTGCTGATCAGCTGGATTGGCAACAAAAATGAGCAGGATTTTGCTCCAGGTGAATTAGTTGCAGTGGCAGTGTGGAGGAAAGAAACGATGAGAAATGCTGTGCCTGTGGGAGTGAGGAGGCACACAGACCAGAGAAAGACGAGACGTTATTTTGAGACATGAATAAAATGCATCACAAATCTTCCATCATCTTCCAGATAACATGTTCATGTCAGGAACTCTGACTCACGATTTCTGGCAAGTTGTAATAGGGATATTTACAAGGTTATTGCTCTCAGCTGTCCCTTTGTGCTGCTGCCAAGGGTTACTGCCCTGAAGTGGGCATGGCAGATGTGAATATGTACTGGTTCCTCAGCTGCCCCAGTTCAAAGCTCACATACTAGAACAAGCCACAACAGCAGAAAATGTCTCAGCTGAATCCAGGAAAGACAGTCAGAGCTCACAGTTTTGTCCATTTTCTTCTGAAGCATGCATGGTATTAAGCAACTATTTGCTCTGAATTTCCAGGGGTAATAGTAATAGAATTGCAGACTTTTGGAATTTACCAATAAAAACTCTTTATTACTGAAAAGAAAAGAGAGAGAATGGATCCAACTACTGCCTGATAAAGGGAAACAGGGATATTTGGGTTGAAAGACCCCTTGATGAGGCAAGTTTTATTGTTTTCTTTTCACTTCCTCCTTCATCTGAAATCACTCCTTGCTAAACATGAAATGGAGCTACTACCTCTCTCTGATGGCAGAGGAAGTGATCTCTCCAGACTCTAGACAGTTCGAGTCATATGGACAGTGCCAAATCTAAGGTCACTTAAAAATCAGGCAAGGAGAAAAATATTTGGTATTTGAAAAAGCCTTTGGACACTAATATCTTTTATAGGGGAAAGAGACACATTGCAACTTCCTGCTGTAGCCACCTCTCTGATGCTGCTCCTTACTGTCAAAGGACTTTTATCTGGGAGTGGTACCTCAATTTCTCACATTTTCTTTGCATTAGGTTGAAAAGCTTTGATTTAAATGATGTCATTTGACTTGTTCAGAGTTAGTTACCATGGCAGATGAGATCTGAAAAAGCCCTCTGGCTTTAGGTGCTCAGAAGCAAAGTTTCATCCAGGCTTCTGCACCACAGCTTGATGTCCACTATGAGGTTTTCAAATGGCTGATAGGAAATGCCATCACCTTCATGCCTTCTGTCATACCAAGACACCTTGACAGATTCCAAGGCAGATCAAGACAGAATGATAACTACTGAATTTTATAAAAAAAAAAAAAATAGCATTCTTAACTGATAGCAGGACTCATAAGAATGCCTGTTTAATTAATTTCTAATAGGGATGGAACTATGTAATCTCTGTTAACTTAATAAAATAGTAAAGAATTCAAAGAATTCTCCAAATTATACATTATGATGCTGCAAAATCACTCCCGATTCATTTATGCTAGTGCTGCCTTACATATTTTTCTGCAAAATTAGAGAGGCACAGGAAAGTAGAAGTTTAATGAGTGTCCTGAATAAGCTTTTCTTGCTTGCACAGTGCCAAATCCATCTCTTCTTTGTAATATACAAGGAAAATCGAGACTCTTATGTCTCGGTCCAAATGTCTATGACTTCTCTAATGCTTCAAGGTCAAATGTCAATCTCTTGCCTTCTGGAGTGCCTGCCTGTAGATGTTCCCAGATTTAATGCATTCTAATTATCTTTTTTAAAAATTCAAAATATGCTTCACTCATGAGGGGAAAAAAATCAAAAGGAAGTCCCAAGCAAATGTTAAGCAGCATATTAATGAAGCAGGATTAATTGCTTTGAAAAAGAATAGTTATCTGGGTTTCAAGATTAGTTACATGTGCTTTGGTTAATAAAATGAAAACCTTGCATATTTGAAAGTCCTTTGTCTCATCCAGATATTTCTAGTTTTCATGTCATTCAGTGTTGTGAAATATTGTCTAAAATCCCTTGGAAGGCAGTGAGTGTCTTTTCAAAAAACGCTGTATTTTCACAGTTTAATACTCCTTTACTCACTATCCAGGAACAAATAAACTCTGTGATAAGACCATTCCCTATTCCTAAACATGTTTACTCCTTCTCATTAATAAACATTAATAAGCATTTGGAAATTAGTTGTAACAGTTTAGTCTGAAAGACTCAATTTATCTTGGATAGAAAGTTCTTCATTTCTGTGGAATATAGTTTAATCACTTTTGGGAAGGAAAAGAAAAAATTGTCTTGCTTTGTCTGTGTTAAATAAATTCTACTAAACTTCCCTTTGAGAAGTTAGCATTCTACATGTGATAGGGAAGAAACAACGTGGATTTTTTAATGAGAGCAGTATGTTTTGCCACCTCTGTGAACAGTGACCAAGGACCACAAGGCCTTAAAAAAATAGTTTATTTCTCAGTCAGCAGTGTTTTCTGGTCTGCCTGGAAACTCATTCGTCATTGCGCAGACCCTATTCCATGACCAAATGGAAATTTCCAAGTAATCACTATGCACACACTAACATTTTAAATGAGTGCAAGGAATTCCTTTCACCCATTTACAAAACATTAGTTGAACTTGGGCACTACGGGGAAGAGAGCTACCAAATTTGAGTGTGGCTCAAGATCAAGGTTTCCATCTTGGTATTATTTGCACACATGCTTATATTTTGACAAATATGTCTTCAGGAAAAAATTCCGTCATACTGGCAGGCCTATTACAGTTGTTTTGTCCTCCTCTGTGGTATAATCTGTCTTCTAGAGTCATCTGTTAACTTCCATGTTTCCTGCTACTTCATGGATATAGTACATTAAAAGTGTCCTTGTTCTTTTCTGCTTCATTTCCTGTGACTCTTTATAGCTTCTGTGGCTTTGGTTTTGTACTAAAGGTTTTAATTTTGCTGTGGGGTGTTGGAAAGTATTTTTATGGCTGGTGGAGGATATGGGGGATGTGAGACAGCAGCTCTGTGGACCCTTTTGATGACTGGCTGTTTGCAGGGCTGCCTGCCTTTACAAGGGGCCAGACGCAGCAGCTCAGACAGCAGTCACCGCCAGTCCCACACCCCAGTGTTTGCTCCCGGGAGTTCTTCCCAATATGGTTCCCCCCGGCTCCCGGCAGCTTCCCTGACAGCAGCCCGCTTTTCTGCGTGTAACTTGTCAATACTGCCTGCTCACACACCCACCTCCCCTCCCAGTGCCCGGCAAAATGCGAGGCTTATCAGGAGTGTAAGTTTCCAGCATGCAGGTTTCCAGCAGAATTCCCAAATCTAAAGATCCTTCCCCAAATGATATGCTTGATGATATAAAGAAGTAAACACTGCAGTTAATAATTCCCTAATGTATGCTTAGGGAAAACCAATCTATTAAACTGAGCTGGTCTCTCAGGTGGACTAGAGATAGGATGATCATTAAGGTTTTCTCTGATTTGGGAATTGAATAACATATTCCTGAAAAAGAACTCCCCTGTTGTACCTGATTATGATCCTCCCTATCAATAAATACACAGAATTTTTGTAATGCTTCTCAGGTTTCAGAATATGTGAATTATGTAAGCAAAATTCAGACTTTACAGCTGAATATCCAGATACGAATGTGAGGCACAAATATTATATATATTGCTTCACAGTGCTAATTGACTGTACCCTATACTGCATATTCAGCCTATGATAACTGTGTAAGAGTTGTGCATTCTGAATAAAGAAGTTAAGAAGAAGAATAATAAATGACTCATTTTGAACTGGCAAAAAGTGACAGTGGAACTTGAATCTCTTATTAATAATAGGAAACTTTATAATAAGAAGAAATTTTTATTATAATCATAGAGATGGTAGAGATATGGTGAAAGTATGCACAGCAGATGGCACAAGTGCTGAAGTGAAGGAAACTGCAAAGAGCTTCACAATACCCTACAAAAAATGGACAGTCTGTAAGAAATAAAATGAAAGACAACCATATATGGTGGAAGGAGTTTTAAATTACTGGTGGCTTTTGTGCTGGTCAGTGCTTCCGAAAATACAATGTGGGCTTCACTGTGAATCAGCTCAGTGAAGTTGTCCATTCAAAGTATACACTTGCAGTCATAAAAGTAAAGAAGAGCTCTGTCTAGAGTAAATTTGCTGCTGCGGCTGCTGGCCCACAGAGGCTGTCCAAGATCAATGAACTGTGTGACCACAGAACTGGCTAACCAAGCTGAAGTATTATATCCTCTCCAGAAGGTCCTAAAATAATCCTGTAGTGCGTACAGAGTGCCCTTCCTGTGGCCTGATGTCATAAACAGTGTCAAGCTGTCTTGCAATCAAGTCTTTAGTGCTGTTATGTAGGCTGTTGCTGCTCATTTTAACCTTATAAACAAGTGCGGGGAACAGATTTTTCTATGTTAATTTTAATTTTTTTTACCAAGTACCTTGAAGTGCCTGGCATGGGAAAGTGCCTTTTTAAGAGGCCAGGGGCTCATGAAGGATTAGCATCTGGTCAACCGCTGTAGCTGTGTCCTAAAATATTCATGAACAGCAATGAAAGTTCATCTTCCACTCCAATGGTCAAAGAAAAGATGATTGAAAGAAACAGCTTGATCAGAAAGGAAGCCACAAGGATTTTGCTTTTTAAGCTCACTGGTTGCAGGGGCAGGTTCTGTGAAGTGTTGCTGCCAGGGACGCTCTGTGCATGGGCAAGGCTCCTTGCAATCACCTTTGCTTGGAAGGACACTCAGGCCAATTAGAAGGAAAGGAAGCCTTTTGTGTATCCAGTTCAGGTCCCATTTTGCAAGCACAGCCTGTAACAAATATCTCAAAATGGAGTTGGGGAAAAAAAGGCTGACAAAACTGACATTGCCTCTACAAATGCGAGTGCTGGGCAGCTGTAGTTGCAGCAGCCACAGGAAGCACAGCTTCTGCCAGAGCACATCACAGCCAACTTTTACTAGACCTCCTAAGGCACCTCTGTGACCAGGGGACCAAGATCCTGCCAAATGTCAAGGTTCTGTGGTACTTTAATCTCCAGCAAGCTAATTTTGTTTCTAGAAAAAGTTACAGCAATGAAATTGACCCGGTGAAAATGTGGGTTATTTTACTTCAGCTCTTCAAAACAGCCAGGTCTACTTCACTTAAACTCTCCCAAAAAGGTTTGTGTCTTCAAATAACCATTCTGGTTGCAGAGTGTATGTAGCTATCTGGGCTGCACAGATATCTGTGCTATCTGTGTCGCTTTATATTTTCTCTTGTAATTATTTTAATCATGTAAGCACAAAGTAGTTGTATAAATGGCAAAGAATGAATTCTTTGTGAGTTTTGGGATAGTTTTTTCAGTAAGGCGTATTGTATATAGAGTAACTTCCTTCCCAGTGTAACTGCAGGGTTTTTTTTAATATGAAATATATCACTCCAGAGGAAATTATAAATACATTAGCTCAAAACAAACCCAAAGACTTAACACATATAAAAAAAGAAATATGAACAAAAGAAATACATCATTGTATCACCAGTCTTTCCAACTGAATCCTTTCCAAAGTAAATCAAAATCTTATTGAAATTGTTTCTAGTTATCATGATCTCACTGGGAAACGAAAGGATTTTCTTCAATAGCGTGTTGTAACTCAGTCATTATACCACAGTGAGGTAATTTGCTAAAACAGCTGCCTCTGATGAGTAAACCTTTCCATCTGGCAGAAGCCAAATAGACACAAACAAACCCATGTCAGTTTTTCTTACCAAAATATAAAATCAAAATAAGCTCCCTCTGCTCTAATGGGACCAGTCTTTGAACTGCAGGAACCAAGATTTGTTTCTTTTTTGATGTTCTTCTCTTACCCTCATACCCACAGACTTGGCCCTGCCTGCGGGAGTGTTGATATCATGCCACCTTTTAGATGGATTACAGCTTAACTGGGAATGTGTTTGCAATATAAACCTTCCACTAAGGAACCAGACAAAATTAACAGTTGTTGGAACTTGTTAGCTTTAGCAAGACAGCACTTGTGAATAATTTGTTTTCATAGTAGGGTTTTTTTCTTTAAAGATCCTTTTTTTTTTTTTAACGTTCTAAGGAAATTTCCACTGTTTCCTAGTAAAACAAAATATTGTTAGATGCACAAACTCTTAGCTATACAAACTACACTTTTCCACAAATGATTGACAAAATAAAAGACTAACTAGCTTTCATGCTCCCAGAAGACCTGTATAGAGTTGTAACCTCTAAAATTAACATGGAATGCAGCCTGGCTTTGTGTCAATTGTTTTAACCTAAACTATATATAAATTAGTGTTTTTTCATCATCGTTTAAACTCAGATAGAATTATCAATTCTTATTATTATTATTTTGGTGGGTTTTTTTCAGTGATACATTTTTTCTTCTGTAAGTCTTAACAGTATGTATGTAATAAATGAGCATATGTGTTTCATATGATCTTTTAAATTTGTCATGAGAAAAGTCTTTGCAATATATTGTCAAGACAGAATTCATATTCAAAAGGGCCTTTCAGTTTGTTAGCTTTTCTTCTTAATGGAAAATGTTGTAAGCAAAATTCAAAAACATGCTTATTATAATTAGTGGTGGGGTGAATTCCTCCATGTAAATATTTTTTCAGCCAACAGCCTGATGTATTTTTTGTGAAGTCAGTGGAATGTCTCCTATTGGCCTCAATAGAAATTACATCAAGAACCAAATACGGAAAACTCGGACATATGTATAGATCCGGATCCAAGAATTACACTTGGGTCCCATTTATGTAATAAGTGGTGCAAAAATGTTAATTCTAAAAAGTCTTAAACTATCAGGAAGTTCAGCTTGGGATTCAGATGTATCTCTGTAAGTTTTTAATTCTCTGAGAAGGAAATCCACACCTATGGAAGTAGTTTTTCCAGTATACAGAAATATTAATGTGCTTGAGATATTTCCCTCGACAGAAGCCTAGTGAATATAACAACGTCTGTCAACACTGTAGTGCTGAAAACACAGGAACAATAAGGCAAAAAAAAAATATCGAAAAGGTACTTTGTGAAAGATTTTCCCAGCGATAACATATCGCGCACCTCATTCTGTAGACTCTCTACGTAGTCTGCAGGATTTGGCCAGTCTGTGAACTCTGCCTGGCAGAGCACTTGGAACCTCAGAAATTTAGTAAGTGACCATTAATAAAGCCGCAGCTCTGTCTAGAATTGTACAAATCCTCCTAGGATTAAATCATATCAGCACCTTGGGAGAAAGTATATTATGAACTTGTAATATCAACATACTTAATGTTCTCCTTGGCTGCTGGATATAATGTAAATTTAATGTACAATATGTCAAGGTTGTGATACTCCGCATTGTCCAAAAGTACTGGTTGCCTCTTGTGTCTCTTTCACCCATATGCTATGTATTACTGGTAATGGGAATATATGATTGAAAGCAAATTTCTCTGTCAGTGGTCTCAGCCTTGTGCCAGCTGTAGCTAATGAGAAAGTTTCTTTTGACTTCAAAAGGAAAACCACTGTCAAACACAGGAAACAGCAATAAGATCTAATAGTTAGTTATACAAAAGAAAGGTAAGAAAGAAGCTTCTGCCAATCAGTCTACTGCTGTGAGGATTATAAAACATGTTTTGCAAAAACAAACCCTTCTTTCTAAACACAAATACACCTAGAAAAGCCTATAAAGCAAATGCCGTATTTACTGGCATTTAATGTGCTGAGATCTAACTATGCACCTGTTCATTGAGTTTCTTTCATTTAAACTACTTAGATCCCAGCTCCAACTATTAAATATTCATTTAGCTTGATATTATTGTTATAGCAAGTGTATTGCTCTTTAGTAAACCACATTAAGAAAAGCTAAATTCAATTCGCATGGTTTACAAAGATTTTTTTTGTAAAAAACAGACATGTGGGAATGAGACAGATCAGTATTTGGAAAAAATTACCTAGAACATAACCATTTTCTGAATATTAAACCGCTTATTTTAACTAATAAAATTATTCATTAGGAATTAGTGATTAAATTAATGTTATAGAAAGAACAAACACTGCCACTAGGCTATATCCCCTACTAATATTTAATGTTCTGACTTGTGTTAACTGCAATACATAGCAGTAGTTACACTGCATCTTGATTTTACTTTAAACTTTTCAAATACATCTGTGATCAAGCTTAAAGGAACCAGTTTGCAGCGGGTTTCTTAAGTATTTCAACAGCAGCAGTAACGTAGCTACTGCAATGCATGTCTTTTTGTTGTGTTATGCATATGGGTTTGATTTAATGTTTGTTACAGTAGATAGCCTGAAGCAACTAGATTTTTGTGCAAAGAAGGTTATCATCTACCCCAGATGCTGTTAAACTTCCTGCTTTGGGAGAAAGGTGCTGATTTCATTCACTTCCAGGTAAGTGTTATCCTGACCTTCTTTTCCCTAGTGGTGGAAAAGATTGCTTGAATGAAACTAAATTTTGACAAAAGCAATATAGTTGAAATCTAGCTCCTGCCTGACTAACAAAACGGACCTTAACAGCTTTACCAAAAGCAGGTAAAGCAGGTTGTTCTTTATCAGTAAGAGGCAGGAAAAAGAGAAGTTATATATTGTTGTGGACATCAGAATTCCCTCCTTCATAGCCATAAATAGGGCTTTCTTGCTTTTTTTGTTTTCTATTTGTTTGGTTATTTGGTTGTTTTGTCTTTTTGTTGTTGGTGGGGGGAGAGGGGCTTGGTTGCGGTTTTGGGTTTGGGGGTTTTTT
>VZTF01009100.1:178737-301487 GCA_013397755.1 Cnemophilus loriae | reverse complement strand
GATAACCTGATCTCCAGAGAACATGTGCTGGTATCGTTCCTGATATCACAGAATCACGGAATCATTAAGCTTGGAAAAGACCTCCAAGCTCATCAAGTCCAACTTTTGACCAATGACCACCTTGTCAATTAAACCACAACACTGGTTGCTGTGCCCAGACTTATCTTGAATACCTTCAGGGATGGTGACTCCACCACCTTCCCCTTCCAATGCTTAACCACCTTGTAGTCTGTTCCAATGCTTAATCACCTTTTCAGTGAAGAAGTTCTTCAGGATGTCCAACCTGAACTTCCCTGATGCAGCCTGAGACCATTTCCACTTGTTTTGTTGCCTGGGAGAGGCGTCCAACCCCCACCTTGCCACAACCATCCTGTCAGGGAGTTTAAGTCTCCCCTGAGCCTTCTTTTCTCCAAACTAAACACCCACATATCCCTCAGCCACTCCTCATATGTCTTACTCTCCCAACCCTTCACCAGCTTTGTTGCCCTGTCATTCCTAGAAAGGCAAAAACAACACAAGTCTCATTGGAGTTTTACGGGCAGGTCACCCCTTAGTGGCTCAACTTGTCTAACTGCTGATATTAAAGACAGAAGTCCTTTTTCCTGCTTGGAATGTCTCTGTTCTGTCTCTTTGAATTCAGTCGAGTTAAACTAAATTAAAGGACTTAGTGTAAGAACTACACGCTGCTGTCTGGCAAGCACCTGTTTCATGTGGTCAAACTCCAAAATATTTTCACTGTGCTTCTTAATCACAAAGCAAGTAGATGAATGTGCTTCTTGCCTGGGTGCCATAAATTAGCTTTCATGATTTGGTGAATAACGCTTGCTCCATTTTCTCTGGTGACTTTAACTCTCCACAGCCCAGGTCACATATCCTGCTTCTTGGCGTCCTATCGTGTTAGTGCTGAAATTTGTGCTCCCAATCCTGTTACGAATTTCAGCTGATATTGTCAAGGACCAACTGGAATCAGATTCATTCTACTTTAATGAGGGGTATAGTCTCATATTCAGAGGAATCTGAGGGAAACAACTGGTTATTTCCCTCATCACGATCATCAGGATCACGCCAAATATCACCATCCCAGTCTTCTGGGGACACCATTAGTTTCCTAATTTGCATGGGGTTAAGGGAATGTGGGGCCCACATGAGCATCATCTAGATCTTTTCTTCCAACTTTTGTGTTTTCTCCTTTTCTCCATGCAGTGGTTTCTGTAACTGTTCAATTTGCATATACGGTAGTAACTCAGCTGCCTTCCTGCCTTCTATTCCCTCTCTCAGATCTTGTCTCTGTACATTGTGCTTTTCCCTGTCCTCACAGGTGGCTTCTAGGCAGCTGCCTAACATCTTACAAATAATTCCTTTTCCTCTATCATTTTCAATATTTTCTCTTGCTAGTTTAATTTGATTTTCAGTTGCACTCCAGTCGTGCCAGTAGTGGTGAGCCCATTCTTCTGAGAATTTGGGACTCAGACTTATTCCATGCTGCCACAAGCCATCGGGGATACTACTCACCATCCTGCCAACTACACCAATATGTTGTGAATGGGTGGTTTAGATCACTTACAGAACCACTGTCAAAGCTATTAGCAAAGGTGGTTTTAATACAAGGTTGCAAAAGTGTGACTTAAGAAAGTTTGAGGGCAAGAGTCACTCCATTACTGATTGGCACAGTCATTTGAACATTGATTCCAAACTGCCAACAGACAAGTCAAAGTTGCCAAACTGCAAGGTTATTATGCATGATATCAGTCAATTACCAAACATCTGCCACTGGTAAAAAACTCTCTGACTTCAGAATCATTCCAGCTCAAGGGGAGACTGCAGCAGAGCCAGGCAGCTCAGCTCTGAATGGTGCCAGTCACCCCCTCCTGGCACAGGGTACTCTGCCTGCAAGGGTAATCAGAACACAGCATTATCTTACAGGCAGCAATGAATATTTCAGAGATGAGGCACAAAGATGGTAGAACCACTGAATGTTCTTTTTGACAACCTATGAGCTCTCCAGTTGCTCAGCAGTAGAACTGCAGCAGTGTTAAGGGCAAGAGAGACTTCATTGCTTATTAGTTTCTCTTTCCAGCTCTTTTTAGAAAGAGAAGGATTCCCATCTCCTAAGGCAAACTGTTAAACATCTCTGTGTCTATGCTTTATTTTTATGACATAACAAAAATCTGGAGCCAGCTGTGTTAGTTTATGTGCCTGTACAAGTAAAACTTCCTGAAATAGGAAACCCGTTCGTTTTTCAAACTTACTGCACAAAGGGGAAAGCCACCTCCCCAAACTACTTTTCTGCATGTTGGTGACAATAAACCCAAAGAGCTCATTCTCATCTAAGTTAAACCGGCATCAACCTGCTCATTTTCCGTCATTGCCCAGTTAACTTCCAGTTTCCAGGTGCAATACTGGTACCTTTTGCACTTGAGGAAAGAGATGACAACACTTATTTTCATTTCTATTTTGGAAAAAGAACTTTTCTGATGACCTGCAACCCCTTGCCCTGCCAGAACCTTTTGCTTTAAGAAGTTTCTTAATTGTACAAAGATCTAGATACTAATTTCTATCTGAAAGTCAACAAAGTTTGAAATGGAAATGAGATGCTTATTTTAACAGAGAATAAGTAATTATTGGAGCCGATTATGATGGGATGAAAGAAAAATCTCCACTGTTTAACCTCCTTAATCAAAATCGGATATTTTTCTAAAAAGAGTTGTGATAGATCATTAAGCAGCAATCTGAATGAGATTATAAAGTCATGTGGAATGTCCACGTTTCGACACACTCCAAGCCTTTGAATCTGTTTATTCTTTTGGTGGATCTAACATTCAAAGCACTAATCCATCACACCACCCAAGCTTATTTTAGAAGTGAACCCTTTCAAGCGTTAGCTTAAAACAAAATTTGTTATATAGTATCAGTGCCAATCTGAAGGCTTTTAACAAGACTTCTACAGACAGGTGTGTGGTTTTCATCTGAGGAAGAATTCAGAAATCAGCAGGATATAGCCAAACTGCAGCCCAGAAAGGGATAAATGCTGACAGTTTAACATTATCCCCTCCATTCTTGTCAGTCTTTTCCCATTCTGGATTTTCTCACTGTCAAAAGACCAGACACTTCATTGCAGCATCTCAGGGAGAAATGGCCTAAGAATCTGTTTGCTGGACAGACAAAGGGGGAAGTCCCTCTTCAAGCAAAGAAGGCTTTAGAGGGATTTTTCTAAAGCATCCGTATGAGTTGGGGTAAAACTGCTCTTGACATTCAAGGAATTCCTTTCCCTTTCTCTTCCTGTTCAGATACATTTATCCAAGATATGATCTTCAGGGAAATGGAATCAATCTTCACCTCCTAGGACTGTGCAGGGGTTTACAGCCCAGGCACTCCAGGACCTGAGGCAATATAAACTTCCTTGATCTTTCCTGCTTTCTTCTTGAGAATGTCACCCTTCCCTAGGTTTTTTTTTTTTCACTAAAAATATTAAATTTGTGAGAAGATGATGGGAAATGCTTGGAAGTGGAAGGATCTAGTCTGAGTACTCTTATCCCATTTCAGACCCAGCTTTCTGTTCCATGGCTGGACCAGCTGCTGGACCCAGTGATTTTGTGGATCACTGCTGACCTGTGTTAAGCAAAAGTCTAAGAAGGCCAAATCAATGCCATGGGAGACTTAAATTTTCCGAAAAGTGGACCAGTTGCATTTCAGAGTGAAATCTCAGTGTTTCATCCCCAGAAGAGGATAGAAACCTGGTTTTCTGGCTGACACATTACCCAGCCATTGGCACTGGAGAGAACAAGTCCAGAGACTTTGAGATACTGGCAGGTAGAGTCCATCCAGGATGCTGCTGGTACAGTGCTGGCAGGCAAACCCCAAACAGAGCAGGCTTGTGAGCAGTTTGCTGAAGGGAAAGAAAAAACACTAAAACCTTCCTCAGGATGTTGCAAATGACACAGATCAGCAATTTTGGTAGCAGGTGTGTTTTTCTTAGCATTTTCCCCACCACTTCTTCTTACAAGTTCAATATTTCCTGCTGTATTTCATGGTTCCCAGAGACTCATTGCTGCCTGTCAGGCAGAGGGATGTTTCAAGCTGTATCCTGCTCTGCTGCAGGAAAAATCCTGATGCTGGTTTTGGCTAACCTAAATTTCCTTTGAGGAGTGTATTCCCAGGTGCTCAGTTTAGTAACGATGTGATTTTCTGGATGATCTTATGTTTTACAAATAGCAAAAAATTATCTTTTAATGGAGAATGAATAAGAAGAAAGCTACTCTCGACTGCCTGAGAATTGCAGCCTTTAGATAACAGTTAAAATTTGAGATGCTGCTTTGAAGGAAGGACTTGGAACAGGGCCTATCTTCCCTCTGCAAAGCAAAGACCCATTGCAGCGTAGGAGCAGCACTCAATAAATGTGCTAATTAATCAACTTTCCTCAGAAAGATATCAGAGAGAATAGTTCCCAGACAATTCAGCTGGACAAATGTTTCTGAATCACAAGAATCAGATGTGATTGAGTGGATTAAAGAAGCAAAGGAGCACAGGCACACGTGGTTCCTGCAGATTTACCCTTCTCTTTTCAAAATGCTGCCCTAAAATACCGCTCTGGGCAGATTTGTTTGATGGGGAGAGATTTAGGGTAGCACTTTCCCACAGCACATCCGCATTTCACTCCAAAGTAGTTCCAGTTCTGAGCAGCTATAAAAAGTAAATTACATTTATTAAATCTCTTGATCCCATCTTTAAAGACTGCCAGTAACAGCATTTTCATAAAAGGAAATGTCTCTCTCAGGCTCCAAATCTTTCCATTTCTGCTGAAATTTAAATTGGAGAATAATTTCTTCAGAAAAGGTTTCTGCCAATGCCTGACATCCATGTTAGGCATGGTTAATGTTTAATAAAATGTTGAACACCCCATGCTGTATTTCAAATTCGTCAAAGACTAGATGCTAGATGAATATCATATGAGTGAGATTTCATCTTCGTGGAACAGTTTGGGTTGGAAGGGAACTTGAAGATCATCTTGTTCCAGGAACACCTTCCACTACACCAACTTGCTCAGGACCTAATTACCAACCCGGCCTAATTACCAATAGTTCATTGCCATTGCTCCACAGATGCCAAGCTTCTAAATCCATTTGTGTTTCGGGGAGATTTTTAGACGGATTCCCATTCATTTAGATGGATTCCCGTGATGTTGGACCAGATAAAGTTCCTTTTGGAGGTAGGAGGGGTCGAGAGGCTGGACACACAAAACAAACCCTGCATATTGACTTCAGGACCCCTTGGCCATTTTTTTATAGCCTTGAAAGGTCTCCAGAACATCTGTAGAGGCCAAGATCCAAGTTCCTGGTGTCCTACTCCAGGGTATGGCAAGCACAGGGGAGTCATAGAGGGGTATTAGGACAGATTATTAGAGAAAATAGCTCTTCTCTGATACACCCTCCCATCAACTGGTTTGGTGACTTCACTGATTTTAGGAAGTTCCCTAGTTTAGGTTTGACATGCCACTTATGTTTAATAACAGAAAATCAAAGCGACCAATGTGCTTGCTGGATGAGTGCTGCAGACAGTGGGAAGCAGTGGATAAAAGTGGAAGTATGGGACACAAGAAAGCTGTTTGGTTCCTCCCTGGTCTCTGCTCTGGGCAAAGGCATCATCAGTGCCTCGTTTCATCAGTTTATCATTTCATGGCAATCAGGTCTACTTTATGAATAGTCAGAAAATAAGCCTAAGTCAGAGCATCAGACAAGTCACGTTGTGCCTCATCTCTAAAATATTCATTGCTGCCTGTAAGGTAATGCTGTGTTCTGATTACCCTTGCAGGCAGAGTACCCTGTGCCAGGAGGGGGTGACTGGCACCATTCAGAGCTGAGCTGCCTGGCTCTGCTGCAGTCTCCCCTTGAGCTGGAATGATTCTGAAGTCAGAGAGTTTTTTACCAGTGGCAGATGTTTGGTAATTGACTGATATCATGCATAATAACCTTGCAGTTTGGCAACTTTGACTTGTCTGTTGCTCTGACTTAGGCTTAGGTTTTTTCTTGAGCAGATGAAGTTGAGTGGATTCTCATCTCTTGTATGTGGGAAGGGCACTCTCAGTGACCACCTCACTGCAGCTCCTCTTCTCCTCCAGGTGGAGGGAGGACTTTGTGATTGCATTACCACCGTGACACATCCACTTCCCCATGAAGCAGCTTCCAGGAGTTGTGCTCAATCTCCAGCCCGCTTGGGCTGATAACATCCCACCTTCCTGCTGAAAAAAATACATCTGATGAGACCAACTCCTACCAGCGCTTTCTGTTCATTCCTGGTCTCACAAATGCTCATTCTGCTTTTAGACTCCCATCATCATCTTTAAAGGCCTCAGAAAAATGAAATGTGCCTCCTCAGCATGCTCATTTTTCTACTGCAAGGCTGCAACAGCTTTGGTTAACAAAGATGTGAGAGGGCTGAGACTTTGGCAGGGTGATGGAAGGTTATTGGACTCAATAATTCCGTGGGAGTAGTTGTATGATGCAATTCAAGTCTAGCAAGGGCAGTGCATTTACCAACAGGGATGGCAGGAGACTTAGGCTCCAAATTTATCTGGGAAAAATTCTGTTGTCGCAGATAAATAAATTCAAGTTATCAAAAAAAAGGAGAAGGAAGAACAACAGTTCTTCATCCTCCATGCGTTGCCACAACCCTGTAATGATGAAGGAAGGTATTATTAGCAACACATACAAGAGCAGAAAATCTGCATCCAGTTCTTAAATCTTACCTATTTTTAAATTAAAACACTTACTAGAATATGATCCTCCAAATAAAGAGAAGTCTTACCTTTTTGGACACTTACACAGACATTTAAATAAGAATATGCATATAAAGCCTTGCAGAGAAGGAAGGATACAATCCAGTTGCAGGGATTTTTGTTCGTTTTCTTGTGAAAAGACTTCAAAATCTTTTTCAGGTCTTCCAAAAGAGTTGGGGCTGTAAGGCAGAGCCCATGTTTACACAGTGTGGCACTGATTCAGCTGTGACTCCAGGAGAAGAGTCCTTCAGGGGCTGGAGGGTTGTAGCTGCCTCGGATTTACAGAAGGAAAAGCCTTTGGCTCATTTATCTCCAAAGATGAAGTGCCTTGTATTCACTGTACACAAGGGAATAGCAAGAGTATTATTATATAACTATGGTCCTAACCTAATTAATATTTGACTAAGAAAGAAAAAGAGAAAGAAGAAAGCTTTTAGAAGTTCAAGAGTATTAGATAAAGCCTTAGACTTAACAGTCTCTCTTTTCATTTCCCTGCTTTAATCTTCAGGTATAAAGAGACTAGTTTGAAATAATGTAGGATGTTTTTATGGGAAGATGACAGAATTGTTGAGTTTAGAACAGAAAACATCTACTCCAACCCTCTTATCAAAACAGGGTCAGCCAGAGTAGTTTGTTTGGCTGAGTTTTGAACATCTTCAAGGCGGGAGACACACATCATCTCTGGGCAAACTGCTCCACTGTTTGTCTACCTTCAAAATAAAATTTTAAAAAATAAAAGAAAATTAAAAAAAAAAAAAAAGAAAAAAAATATTTCCTCATGTTTAAATGAAATCATAGACTCATAGACCAGGTTGAGTTGGAAGGGATCTTAAAGATCACCCAGTTCCAACCCCCTGCCATGGGCAGGGACACCTTCCACTAGAACAGGTTGCTCCAAGCCCCGTCCAACCTGGCCTTGAACACTTCCAGGGCAGTCACAGCTTCTTTGGGCAACCTGTGCCAGGGCCTCACCACCCTCACAGGGAAGAATTTCTTTCTAATATCTAATCTATACCTTCCCTCCTGCTTAAGGCCCTTCCCCTTTGTCCTATCACTGGATAGCCTCGTGATCATCTCAGTTGGGAAGGGACCTAGCAGGATCATCAAGTCCAGTGTCTAACTCCAGCTTGCAGAGGCTGTGGTCAGCATGGAAAAGGTGGAAAAGAGGAGACTGAAGGAGAAATAGGGCAGGCACCCTGCAGAGTGTCTCCAGTAAGAGTGAAGAAGCTGACAGCATTCAGGCAAGGACTGGGCGTTGAGAGTGCTGGTGAAGCACTGCTGGTATTCAGTATGACAGCACTATAAATTAAAAAAAAAAAGATGTGCAAAGTAATAGGACTTACACATTAAGGAATTCTTCCAGTAGTATGGCAGCAGACATGAGCTCGCTACTACCTAACAGCTTCACAGCACAAAAGCTTCTTTCCCCTGGATGTCTGCTCTTCTCACAGAGCCAGATGTGCTTTTACCTCTTGACTTACCTGTCCTGCCTTCAGCCCTGAGAGGAAACAGCCCACACTCAATAAAGGTCCAGCATCCCCTCTGGAAAACATAGAGGTAAATTCTCAGAATGGTGTGGTGGAGCCTTAAACTATCTAAATACAAGTACCATTTCCAGGACTCTCAGATTAAATTATTTCATAGCATTCAGGTGGATGAATGCTTCACTTTCACCCTTTTTTTTTTTCTGGGTGTTTTTTTTTTGTTGTTTTTTTTTTAATAAATATCCATTTTTGTATAAATATCAAATATTCTTTTAGACTGCCAGATTATCTCCAGGTAGTTCACATCATTAATCCAGATGTGTTTTCTCACTAGCAACTCAGCACCCAGACTGATATTTGCAGTCCCTGTCAAACTTCCCTCTCTTCCAGCTGAGAAAAAAAGTCTCTCCCATTTAGATATGGAGGATTCCTTTTTGTTCTGGACATCTTTAAGACTTTTTTTTTCCGCCACAAGTTCAATATTTCCAAAAGAATTTGAAATAATCTGAAGTATAATATATGAAACAAGGTAGGCAAAGCACAAGGTCTCTTGGTGAAAATCTATGCTGAAGTCCTTGTGCTGGAGGATTTTTTCACAGAATCTGTTGCTGATGAAGATTCCTGTCTCTGGAGACTGCAGATTCCATGGATTTGGGAAAAGCTGTGTTTGACAAAAAACAGGTTCTTCAAGGAAAATAGGTTCTCCAGGCATTGGTACCTGAATTTTAACATCAAAAAGCATTTTGTAATATTCCTCTGTGCAATAACTATGGGGTTCTTTGTTCTGAGAAATAATGAGACAAAGCCCCGGGTTTGTGTCCATTTTCTTGAAGACAAATTAAGGGAAAAATGGACCAAGTTTCTGGTCACCTCTTTTCTGACCGCCTTCCTAATTGTAGGGCCATCATCATGACTTTAAGAATCACAAACAGTTTTGCAGAGGTGACCTGGTAGAAAAGCATCCACCCTCATTCCTATGGTTTCAGTTAACAGAGCTAAGAAACCCTGAGATTCTTTATTTCTGTTCCTTAGATGAATGAAAACATTGACTGGCACAAAAACATTTGTCTCCTTTTGGATCCCTGGTTCAAAATGATAGCAAAATACATCAAAACACAATGTGAGGGTACAAGATAGCCGTTACTGCAATTACAGGTGGCATCCACATTAATTAGTCATCTCAGCATAGATGGTGGAGAGGTGAGCTTGCAAATTTAAACATCCTAGTTCACAACAGTAACAAAGTCAGAATATAAGCCAAAAAGACTTGTGGGAAAGAGATAATATTTTAACTATCTCTATTTTGGAAACGTTCATCAATTGTGAAATGCCATAGGAGTTAAGAAAACATTTTATCTGCTAAAACTGATTGAGTGTTGTTTCTCTGTAGAGAGGAAATTCTTGCCTGTTTCTATTTTCTGTTTCTTCAGAAAAATTTTGTCTCCAGAGACTATACCAGGATTCAAGCCCTCTTGAACCATTGCTACTAACCATAAGCTTGAATATTTTGTTTTGTTTGTTAAGGAATAAACTTGTTATTTTGTCCCAGTAGTTAAATTAACTTTGCTTTCTGCATGGTTCCCCGAGCCCAGAAGAAATCAAAATATCAGCACTCATTTATTAGGTAAAAATCATCAGAACTGGAAGCTGGATTTTGCTGGGTTTTGAGCAAGAGATTTTCTTTCTTCTGCAAAAATAAAAGGAAGACAACTAATGTATCTACACCCTGCATTCTGGGTTCCAGAAACCTCAGTTATGAACAGTTCAAAACCTTTGCCTTCATCATGGATCAAGGATGAACAACCTAATCTGCGACAATTTGATTCCTTTTTCCTGTAAGAATCCATCACCCTTTCACAACTAAAAGGTTTTGAATATTTTTAACTGTGATTTTGGAAGATGTGAACAATTTGATTTCATTTTCTGGGTACACATCGAAAACATGGCTTTTGAGAACTTATCAGTAATAGGAACTGTGGAAATTTTATCCTCCTCTGCCTTCCAAGCCCCTGCTTTTCTTATACAATCATAAAATCATTAAGGTTCAAAAAGGCCTCAGAGATCATTGAGTCCAACTGTTAACCCGACACTGCCAGGTCCACCACTAAACCATGTCCCCAAGGGACACATCCTTTGGTGATTCTACCACCTCCCTGGCAATCTGCTCAGTTGACTGACCACCTTTTCAGTGTAAAAATTTTTCTTAATATCCGATCTAAACCTGCTCTGGTACAACTTGAGGCCATTTCCTCTCATCCTGCCACCTGCGACCTGGAAGGAGAGACCAACCCCCACCTGGCTGCCCCTCCCCCCTGAGCCTCCTTTTGTCCAGGCTGAGCCCCCTCAGCTCCCTCAGCCGCTCATCATCAGGTGGGCTCCAGACCCTCCCCAGCTCTGTTGCCCTTTTCTGGACACACAAAGGTGACCCCTCTCCTTCACCACACCAAACAAGGGTGCTTGTCCCCACACACCACCTGTGACATCGCCACGGCTCTGCTGTCTCTTTTGCTGTGGAAACAAGGGTATCTGCTACCACTGAGAGAGGGCTCAGATCTTTGGCAGTTTCTCAAGAGAAATCCAAATCCTTTGCTGCTGTGGTGGTGTAGTAGATTCATCTCTCCAGAGCCTTCCATTCCAAATCTCCATCCTGTTACACAAAACTCTTCTTGCTCCTCTTCGCCCATAGTAGGAAAAACCCAGCTCCTGATCCTGATAGGTTCTAACTCTTGCTAAGAAGTCTTGAGCCATTTTTAATGCCAAAATGGCATAGAAAGGACTTTGAGACACTATCAAAACTAATAAACAATCCCCCACAGTTGTGAAGGACTACAGAGGATGTGATCATGAGTCCTGCCACGTTTTCCAACACTGGAAAGGAAGGGGTCTGGTTGGCAAAGCACCTGGGAGGGCTCAGTAATCCAGTAAGTGCAGCAAGAGTGAATTCCTTGAGCTAGAGGAAGGTCTGCAGCCTTCAGAAGCAGAATGGGGTTTGCCAAAGGGAGGGTGGATCTGTGCAGCCTCGACACATGCAGACTCCATTTTCAACAGCCACTCACCTCCATCTGTCTCCTGCATCTCTGGGGCTCTACTTGCCTCGAGCTTTAAACCTGAGATTTATGAAACTTAAAGAGGGCAGAAAAATAGTCAAGAATCAGCCATTTCAGTTTGCACTTTTTGCTGTTGAGGGAACAGCGGGATACAGGGAATTGGCTGGTGGTGATGTTGTTATTTTGGTCAAGATAAAAAACATTCCAAATATGAATGTAGAAAATAATTAATTATGAAGTAACCACTTCTACTTCTTGCTCCTTGCAGATGCTTGAAGGCTGTTTCTCTCTAAAAGGAAGGACAGCTGCAGAGAGATCAATTTTTGCAGGAAATGCAGCTCTAATGAATATCAGTTGCTAAATTCCCCCTCTGTCCACCCTGAAACATTTAACCTGTTCATCTAATGTCTTTTTGGAGCAGCAGGGCTGACTTGTCCTTGCCACAGAGTGAACTGGCTTTTAACGTGGATTTACCCTACCTTCATTTCACAGGAGGCTCAGTTCTGCTTTCCAAATCAAGTCCCTGTGCCACGTAAAACTCAGACATTCTGGGACACGGAGAACAAAAGAAGGAAAAGCTATCAGTAACCTCTGGGACCACAGCAGCTTGGATTTAGCTGGTTTTCCTAGGAAAAAGAATTCACATTTCCTAAAGCGAAAAACCATAATAGTACAACAGCCAAGAAGTTGCACAGTAAGGAGATGCTGGTGCGTGAAATTCCCCTACTTCCAAAGGGCTTTATTTTAGGTAGCCTCAATACCATGTGGAAAGACAGAAAAGGGATAAGAGACAAGAATGTAATAAAGGGTTTGATATGGAAGCTCCTAGGCACTCATGGACACAAATTTTGCCCCAGAATTCACTGTGTAAATTGAACCTCCCAATGTGTGCAGGGTCACTACTTGAGCTGAACAGATGGGGATGTGAGGGTGGGTTTGATTTTGTTTTCTGGATTTTAATTTTTTTAAAGTATTTTGTCCTGCACACAGAAAACGTGCAGAGATTCTGACTGTGCCACAGGCTGGACTTACTAGAATTTAACTGATGGGAGAGAAATTTCGAACAGTTCAGACTGGTTTGGGCTCATTTGGCTACAGCTGGAGGAGAATGCAAACAAGCAGTTCTCGAAAATTTTGTGTTAGGGTTAAAAAAAAAACCAATCAAATACTTTGTTTGTTGTAATAACAATTTTTCTATTGTTATTCCATAAAAGTAAGCAGACTCCTGCGATTCCATCTTAGAGATTTCCACAAGGGTGATATCACAGATCTCACTGTCCTGAGACAGTATCTAACCATTTCAGTGGGAATTTCATAGGAATAAAACGTCCCAGTGAAAAGCTTGATTTCAAGTTGCTTTCAGTAGTAAGGCTGGGGCAGACAGGCAATCCTAAGGCAATATCTTTGAAAGGCTAAAAGGTAATATCCTTGAAACCTTCTACAAAACATCAAACTCTCGTGAGACAGCTGAACACCTTGGCCTCAAAGAGCCAAAATTTAACTGTCTTTTTTGGCCAGTTTTATTCATAATCATAGCTAATCACAATTTTTTCCCCTTCTACAAATTCAGAGCCATAAAAAATCCTCTTGCTCTCCCTTATTTCCTCTTGTTGGTGTAGATAAAGGCTACTTTACAAAACACTCCATGCCTGTGTATTTACATATAGCTTAACATAATGAGCCACTAATCTTATTTGAGGCCTCCAAGCAGTGTTGAAATATAGATTGTTACTAATAACCATAGCATTTCCACGTTACTGGGGCTGAAATAGCAATCCTTCCCTCCCTGCTTGGACATGGAGCAGAAGAGAATGTTTGCTGAATTTCCAATGAGCATGTCAGGAAAACAACGCCAACCACAGCAGAAACTCCTAGCTTTACTGAACGAGTTCCTTCTTTGAGTGAATTCTTGTGATGGAGATTCCTAAACTAAAACAAAAAATAATTGTCCAAATCTGTTGGCCACAAAGATGCCACACTTCAGATGTGCCAGCTTTACAGTAAGTTGGAAGCATTTTTTACACAACAATTTTCCACCTGTAAATGACATTTCTTGGAAACGGACACATTGTGTTGAAATATTTTGATTTTGGTGAAATATCTGACAGGAAATTTGGATTGTTTTGACTTCTTCATTTCACTCTGGTGTTGAAGTGTTTTGTTTCAGTAAAGCAGAGAGGATTTGTTTTGACTTTCTTACTCTGTTTTATTTACCCTAATTTTATATTACGATCCTTCCAATGTGTTTATGTATTTGCCTGTTATAGTAACAGTTCCTTTGGCCATCTGAAAATATGCTGAGATGAAAGAAAATGAGTATATTTCATCTTTTCTCTGAGTAGTATTGATTACTTCACAACATAATGTTTGTACAATCACTGATGTTTTGGGTGGTTTTTTCTTTTCTCATTTCACTAAAGTTCCATTTTGCTGCAAAAGCAATTTTCAAAATGGCACCTTTTCCCACGGACGGGGACATTTATTTATCATCAAAACTAATGTGCTAACTAACAGTGTCGGATCACATTCAGCTGCCACAACAATTAATTTCCCGCTGCCTGGCCACGGCTGCCCTTTCTCCTCCTGATTTACAGGCCCTCGTTGTACAACCTTCCCCTTGCTTTGGAATAAGTTATTTGGCCTCCTTGCTGGGGAAACAAGGTGCTATTTCGGGTACAATGGTCTAGTGGGAGGTGTCCTTGCCCATGGAAGGGTGTTGGAACCAGATGATAGTTTAGGTCCCTTCCAACCCAAACCACTCTATGATTCTGTAATTCTGTCCAGTGTCCACGAAAAGGCAGTTTTTGACTCCTGATTCAAGGCAGTGGAAAACCATGGCAGTGGAAAACCATGGCAGAAATCAGGTCAAGTTTCACATTAATCCTTGTGCGGGTGTGCAGAAAATCTAGGAATATCTCCAGAGAGTTGGGCACCTTGGTTCTGAACAGCACCCTTGGGAGGTTAATGGAGGGTGGCAGAGTATCTCCACCAGCCTCGCCCCCAGAGTGTCCTCTCATGTCAGCTTTTGATCCAAACAAATCCCAGGAATCAGAGCTAGGGAAGATCTGTGCAGTCAGTGAGGTGGGAGTAGGATCTTTGCTGAAGATTTGTCTCCACCTGGAAGTCTAATAACTAAAATACTAAATTCAAAGCCAGCTCTGTGTATAACACTGTGTCCCATTCTATATTCCCACACAGCCCTCGGAACCCCTTGTTAATTCCTACCACTGTCCCAGTGCAATAAATCCCTGTCCTATTCTTTGTAGCCCAGCTGGTGCTTCCTAACGCTCTGGGATATGACTTCAGGATGCCCTGGTATCCATGTGATCTCTCCTGTGCTTTCAGATTTATAACCATTTCCCCCCACTTACCTCTTAATATTCTCCATACCCACCATGCATGAAAACTCTGATGTTTTATTCAGGGGCAGTTGTCTCTGGCCATACTTCTGTCAAATTAAATACCAGCAGCATAACAATGCTGTTGCACAGCTTCAGCTTTAATTCTCCAACAATGTTTTTATTGCTCCAGATTTTGACTCACATATTCATATTTCTTGATGCTTTCCTTGTTCTCACTTCTATTTCCACCTCTGTACTGCTGTTATCTATTATTACCAGGTTGCCACAGTAACTGCATTCCTCAACATTCCTTATTTGTTCCACACCAATTGTTATATGGACTGTGTTTGCTGCCATCGTTGCCAAGATCTTGATCCTTTTTGTTGTTGTTGAAATTTCATCATTATCCAAGCTTTTGGCCGCACATCATGGGGCAAGAAAGAAGAGAGGTAACTCCTCCTCCAAGGTCCCACATTCACAGTTATCACTGAAAACATTGCTGTTCCCTGAGGCAGTTGGCTCTTACACATCATTCTCTGCAGTTCATCAAGTTTTCCACCTCTCTGACCATCCAAGGAGCAAGGATTCTCCCTGTTCAGCCTGGTGTTCTCTGCAGGACAGCTCTGAGTGTGAGCTGCAGCAAACTGCCCGCCCCAGCACCCTTGTCCAGGCTGCAGAAACATCCCCATGGGCAGCACCAGAAAATCCCAAATCCCACTCCACACCACTGCACCCTTCCTGAAACTGTGAAATGAACTCCTGCATGCTCGGCGAGGGGATCTCCTTCTCGTTCTCTCTCTCAATCTCTGTGTTTTGCTGCCCTCTCCTGCTCAGCCAAGAAACCTCTCAAATCTCCCAAACCGGGGACTGCAGAGCCCACCTGGAAATTTTAGGCTCCCTCATATGTATGACAAGTCTTGGCAGGGCAGAGCAGAGCATCCCTGATGGGAGCAAAGTGGCAGAGGCAGCAAGGAGGTACAGGATATCAGTGGAGACCAGGATTAATACTTCCTGAGTATCTGTTCTGGGGAAAAAAAAACAAAACCCAACAGCTGTGAGGCAAATGCTCCACAAAAGAAGCAGTAATCAAATGCTTCTACCGCTTGACCCAAGCAGTACAGGTGGCATTATCCCCTTCTTCCTTAACTGTCAGGAGCTCAGGATGTGGTGGTGGGAGGAGGATGGAGAAGTCATTGCAGCATTGCAGCCACTGCTGTAATGGAGTCTTGAGCTCACAGTTTGGAGATCCCAACTGGCCCTCAATGTTCTCCACTCCCTCAGCAGCAGCAGCAGCAAAGGTCGATGACTGTGACCACCTAAAACAACAAAGGACAGTGCTGCCACCCCCTTCAGGCAAACCCTGTCCCTGGGAAGCACCTCGCTGCCAATGTTCCACTCTCAGCAATGTTATTGCCTACAAAAGTTCTCCATTTCAGGCATCACTGGACTGATTTCATGGTGCTTTTACTGATCCGTTGATTAGTGACCTTGCTGTGCTGAAGAACAAAATCCTTCTTGGGGCTGAAACAGAAGCCCAGCACTAAAGGCATGGATTGCTACATTGCCATCCAAGCACCAGGAACAGAGTTGCTTTCTCCCATTAAAAACGATCAGAGGTAAGAGGAGATCTGGGCTGATTTTAATGGGTTGACTCACTTTATTCCTGAAGGGAAGGCAAATGGTTTCCTCAAACTCACTGCTTGCGATAGGGTGCCGGGACATCCCATGGTAACACAGCCAGCCAAGCCATAAATCACTGAATCATAAGTTTGCGTTAGAAGGGATCTTTAAAGGTTACCAAATCCAACCCTCCTGCCATGATCAGGGACACCTTCAACCACACCAAGTTGCTCAGAGCCCTGTCCAAACTAAACCTGAAAGTTTCCGGGGACGGGGCAGCCACCACATCTCTTCTCTTCCTTCACTGCTCTCAGTTGACAGTTGTACACATTATTGAACCCTTGGCTTGCTCTAGACATCAAACTGTTTTCCCCACCTGAAAACAGATTGGCAAAAATGTGTTTTACACTCCCAATTCCCTTGTGTTCTTCGTAACTTATTTTCTTTATGAAGCCATGGTAAAAATGCTGAGAAAGGTAATAGGGACAGCAAAAGATAGAATTTAAGTACAAGAAGAATTTATTTACAAGGAGGCTGGAGAGGGACTTTCTACTAACCCTTCCCGTAGTGACAGGACAAGGGGTAACAGCCTTAAGCTCAAGGAGAGTAGGTTTAGATTAGATATTAGGAAGAAATTCTTCCCTGTAAGGGTGCGGAGGCCCTGGCACAGGTTGCCCAGAGAAGCTGTGGCTGCCCCATCCCTGGAAGTGTCCAAGGCCAGGTTGGATGGGGCTTGGAGCAACCTGGGATAGTGGAAGGTGTCCCTGCCCACAACACAGGAGTTGGAACAAGATGATATTGAAAGTCCCTTCCAACCCAAACCATTCTAGGATTCTCTGGATATGATTCCCAGCTAGTACAGCCACCAGCTGAACCTCATTCCACACAAGCGGAGAGGAGAGACTGAGGCCAGGTTGGTGCTATAGATGCTGCACAAACACGGACATGGGCGTAAATGTGACAATAAAAAAGGCACGGGGAAAAAGAAAAAGCTGAAAGAAGGTGACCTTGATAAGTCAACCAGTGCAATATTTATTGGCTTTTGAAAAAAGGGTTTATTGAGCAAGAAAGAATGACATCAGCCACCAGAGGATGAAAACAAGCACCCGATAAGAGTTGGCTTAAAGCTCTATCTAAGCATAAGTGGAGGAATATACAGCAGGAAGAGGGATATATCCAAGACAGGGCTGGTGGATGTGTTACCCACATGCTCAGTGCTCAGGGAGGTGCTGCAGGTGAACTGGAGCAGTGGATGTTGAGGAAAGGACACTGCACAGCCTGTCACCAAATTACCGCAGATCTTCACCAAAAATGCAGTCCCTTGTGATGACATCATCAATATATGGAGTTTCTAGTGCTAAGTAACTCCCTGGGGAAAAAGAAGCCCAAAAACCACAAAAACAAGAAACAATCCGAAGCCCATAAATCCTGGCACCAGGCAAAAAGTGCATAAGTGCCTGGGAAAACTGGAAAAAACCCCACCAGTTTTGTTATAAATTCAGATACTAACATTTACACTGAAATGTCGAGCCGTAAGAGAATGGCATCAACTGAGCCTGTAAAAGCGAAATAGGGCACATTATTAGACAGCACTTTTAAAATTAGTTTTGATGTTCATTTAATTATATCCCCTCAGCTGAATCAGGAAAACAGAACCTTGCCTTATTATTACCATTTCACATCATTACGAAGGTCCTTGATTGGGTTCAGTAGATGATCTCAATGGGATCTGTCAAACAATAGGATAATCTTCATTTCAGTGAAAAAGCTCTCTCTCCCAAAGGCATGTTTTTTGATGAATGGCTCTTTCATGTAGACACAAGCCAAGCAAGGCATCGAGTCACATGTTCAAAATATAACTGCTTACATAATTAACACAAAGTTAACATGGGAAAGGTATAATGTACTTGAGAAAAATCTCTTTATTCCCAAGAAGGAAAAGAAAGATGGGGTAGAAAAGTAATATTTACTGCCAGCTCCACAGCAAGTACATCTACGCACAGTATAATTATTCAAATTCCACTGCCCTTCAGTAAAGTGGGGGTCCAGGGAACTTAGGACAATAGATCACCTGGAGTTGCCTAAAAATGTAACTCCATTGGAAGAAAATTCCTTGATAAGTTTATCAAAATTATGAGCAATTTCTTCCAACACAGTTAGAACTGGAACGTAAAATCAATCAATTCAGTGTAAGCAGAAAGGTGCATTTGTCAAAGCAGTATTACCAGCAAGGAAGCACATTACAGCAAAAGTGAGGAAAACTGCACTTTCTTTGCTCAGAAAAGCTATAATTTGGCAAAGAACTTCAGCATGTGCCTAAATTATGAAGTACATTACATATGATGGAAATCAAGCAGTGAGGTTGTTATTCCCCAGAATGTTGTAACTTAATTTCCTCCATTTGTCAATTAACAGCGCATGGGAAAAATACTTTTTAAATCCAAGAATAAATGTATCCAGAGAAGGAGGAGTGCAAGTGTGATTGGTACAAGACTTCAGGCTGTGATGTCCAGACCCCACAGAGCTTGTACAACCACATCCATTTCTGATTCACCTGCGATTGAACACGCTACAGATCTGCCAATAAACCAGAGCGCCTCAGGCCTTTTGGAAACCCATTCTACATGAGAAATATGAAAATCCTGACTTCTCTTATTTACGATTTAAAGCAGAATCTCCAGAGCTTTGTCAAGGCTGAGAAATGTGCACGCTTCAGGGCATGTGGCCACCTCCAGCTAATAGAGGTCAGGAGGAACAACACCTCCCCGCTGGCACATGGTCCCGTGGCTGCAGGACTACCTGTACTATCTCAAGGTGTGTGCTATGGGCTCCTGCCAAAGACAATTACCTGGCCTTTCTCTAATTCCTCTGTCTCTGCCCACTAGGGACATCTCCGTGAGGATCTCAAAGACAGCCAGCAACAGGATGAGAGGACACAGCCTCAAGCTGTGCCAGGGGGGCTTCAGGTTGCACATCAGGAAGAATTTCTTCACAAAAAGGGTGTTTAAGCACTGGAAGGGGCTGCTCAGGGTGGTGGTGGAGTCACCATCCCTGGAGGTGCTCAAGAAACGACTGGATGTGACACTCAGTGCTGTGGTTTAGCTGACAAGGTGGTGATTGGGCAAAGATTGGACTTGATGATCTTGGAGGTCTTTTATGACCTAAGCAATTCTGTGATTCTCTGTCAGCTTTCAGGTTAAACCTGAAGGGTGGCAGGAAATGTAGCTGTGCACTGGCAACTAGAACTGGAAATGTGGGGAAGACAGCAGAGCAGGGAGGATAATCAAAGAGAAGAGAAGAAAGGAGATTGGTGTGTATAGTGTTGCCCTGTATATTTTCAAGTCAGTCCCGAAGCAGCCTTAAAACTGTGAAGATGGCTAAGCAGAGATGTTTGGACTCAGGCCTCACTGGTAATGTCCCTACTATCATATAATTTAGCTTTCCTGTCTCCTCCAGGGTCCTAATTCCTGATTATCCTCGTACACATAAACATCAGTTCAATCCCAGGCTATTTTGCAATAAAGCAGTCAGTTTTCTCCAAAACAATCCCCAGTTTCTCATGGCTAGGCTTTTACGATAAAACTCTTGCTCAGTGAGCAGTACATGAGATTTCACCAGGTTTGGCTCTCCTTGCCTTACAGTGTGTTCCAACAGGTTCACCCCTGGCTTTGCATCTCCAGGGCACAGAGCACAACACAGTGTAAAAGCACAAGGTCTCTTCTGGAGGAGACAATTCTTGATCACCATGGAGGAATGATGGGCATAACCAATGAGGGGAATAGCAAAAGGGATGAAAGAACAGCAGTAAATGGCTGAGGAAACACAGCAGATAATGGGATGCAAACCCCAGACTTTCTAATTTCTCCATGTACAGTGCCCCACTGTAAAGCACCCAGTTCCCAATTAAAACTCAGCACTGCAGCCCCTTTCCCCAGGGTTCTGACTTCCTATCTCACCTGCAGAAATTATGGCCAAACACAACAAAGCTGAACTCCTCAGGGCCAAAATTTCTCGTGGAATGGTTACAGCTATGGTATGCTCCAGTCTGTCCCAGTAGAGCTGTGTGGAACTTTGACAGAGGAAATCTGGGCCCAGTCCTCGAGAGTTCATGAACCTTTCAGTAAAATTGGCCCCCAATCCAAAAAATCCTGGGCTCACATCCAAGAAAAACTCCAGCTCCAAGAACATCCTGCCTTACCATAGCTCTTCTACATCCATCCACCCAAATCATGCCAAGAAATACTCGATGCTCTTTTCATCTTCAATTGCACACACAGAAGTGGTGAGGGATCTTGGTAGCAGGAAAACAAGTGAAAGCAGAGGGACCAGGTGTCTGCTAAAACCAGCTCGAAGGATTCTTTTTCCTCTCTAGTAGCCAGTTTAACAACTGAGTATTAGTTCACATGAAATTACAGCTGCATTCCTATGGAACTGTACACTTCATCCACATCTGCTCTTGCACTGAATATCGAGGAAGAGGTAACAAAGATTTTAGGCTTTTCCTTCCATTCTGCAACAAGAAGGGCATTTGGCTTTTCATATTTGTCAGCCTACTCTGGGAAAATGACTTTCAACACATGGCATGAACTCAGAGAGCCGCAAATAGAAATAGAGATTTGATGGTGTGTGCCCTGGCAGACAATAGCTTTGCACAGGCATTGTTAGGACAGGCATGGGCCAGCTCGCAGCTGCCAGGCTTCAGCTGGTTCCCACACAGCCCAGAAAAGGCTCTTGTGTACATCCCTGGCCCTGCAGCAGTGCTGAGCTGCCAGGACCTCCCAGGGTATCTGACCCCTCGGTCGCTGCAGGAGATCAGCAGAGGATGGACAACCCAAATTCTCCAGGTGGTTGCTGGGACTCTCTTTTGTAGCCCAGACAACTGCTGTTGGCCGAAGCCCCTGATGTCATCAAATCATAGAATACCTTGAGTTGGAAGAGACCCACAAAGGTCACTTAGTCCAACTCCTGGCCCTGCATAGGACAGCCCCAAAAATCCCACCATGACCTTGAAAGCCTAGTCCAAACACTCCTTGAACTCTGGCAGGCTTGGGCTTGTATCCTGTCCTGCCTGTGGACTATCCTTGGAGCATTTCCAGCTCAGCAGAAATTTGTGAAATATCCACATTTTTCAACCTTCAGCAGTACAGAGTTTGATATGCTGCAGGGAGATTTCTTCCCTGGAATGACAGTGTGCACCCAGCATCTGGAGCATCCTTCCAGCTCCTTCTTTCAGGAATAGGTGAGGCATCCTCAGGGGACTGAGACACCCACCTTGCCACAGCAAAGGGGCTCTGTGCCAGGGTGTGAACTTCTTTCAACCCCAGTACACACAGCAAGTAGCTCAGGGGTTCACAAAGAAACCACGACGGGGATTTTTTCAGGTTTAGTCAGACAGGGTTAGACAGCAGGCTGCTGTCATTTGCACTGCATTCCTGGCTACTGCATGCTCAGTGAGCAGTGAAACTCTGCCCCTGGTAGGTGTACTAAGTGGGTAGGACAACAGTGGAACAGCTTAGCACAACATCATTCTATAGCCTATACCACTGACATTGATTTTCCTCTCAATCAAGAAAAAGCAGGAGAAAACTCTGCTTCTTCCACTGCCACCTCCAGGAATTTCCAATCATCCATGCAGAGAAGCCTGTTATCATTACTTTGCAGATTATAACGGAAGCAAAAATCCTGCTGTTGATTTGACAAGCACTGTCAGCCCTCTGAGAAGCAGGTTCAGGCCTTCCTGACACCTCCCATTCCCTCTACGGCTCTGAGAATGTTGTTTGATCTCTCTGTCCTTCAGATCTGCCTCTATAAAATGATGCTAATGCTGCTGACCCAGAAGGCTGTTGTAAGGAGAAAGGTCTTCACTTATCTCTGGTACCACACAGAAAGAACCAAGAGAGAGCCTGAGAAGAGGAGAAGGTGGTTATGTTCTGCTCTGCTGCTTAATTGAATAAGTTGCTATTTGCAAGTAATTAAGGGAAAACACTCAAGTGTCTGTGAGTGGGGTGAAAGAGGAGAATTCTTCTAATTTACATCTCATTGCCACTGAGATAAATATGCTTTTCTCGTTCTTATCAAAATGATTAATGAGACCTTCCTTAATAGTGATTCCTTTTAACTACTGTTATCACCTAATAATTAAAGTAATGGGTAGCTAAAGCCTGGAAGTTTCACCTGCTTGTTTAATGAAAAAATATTTTCTCCCTTCAGCCTCCCATCCAGTCCAAGATACAAACTCCAGTTCTGCTGCAGATTTACCCAGTAATGGAACTGGGAGAGATTTAAGCCTGTTTAAGTGCATCACTCCATCCATGACAACATGATCCAGCCAAGTCTACATCAGTGGTTGTCAGACTGACTGTAGCCCAGACAAAGCAGACACATCATGATTCTAGAAATCCAAGCTCAGGTACCTCCCCACAGTCTACACTTTTCCCTCACATCCTCCTCAACCCATGTCATTTGTATTCCAGCATTCATGTAAGTGATGAGAACGGTGTTTGGGTTGGACCCACACACACGCTGAATGACTGCACCTGGTTTTAGATGAGGATCTATCAAATTCAGGCTGGAATAAAAGAAAACCTAGAGCCTCCCCAGGCTGACATTATAGGTAGCACTAAGATTTAGGATATCAACATGTGTTGGGTGTTGGCTGTGTGATAGGGTTTGATCTCCCATTAAAATCAAGGCAGACCACAGGCAGCACTCAGATGCTTAGAATAGAGATCTCCAGTGTCCTGCTGCCACTCCCAGACAGTTTGGGTGTCATGTGTGAAATTGCCCTAGAAGTCCAGAAAATCAAGTCCTTCCTGTGGTGAGTGGTGGCAGCTGGGAAAAGATTCCCTCTAACTCAGATGCCTTTGAGCTATTGATCTGGGAAGAGGTCGGTCACTCCTAAGTTCTAGGCTGTTTCTGTCTTGCCCATAGAGATTTTTGGATGCTGCCAGGCATGTCAGATAGCGCTGGGCATCTTCATTTGGCAAATGAATCCCACCTCTGTGCTGTAATTTGTACTAGCAAAAAAAAAAAAAACCAACATAAAATGCTTCCAAAAAGAAATCATAGCCAGTGTAAATGTAAATGATCTCATGAGGTATAATGCTGGTAAAAAAACCCATTCTTTTGGGTCAGTTTTTCTTTCTTTTCTCTGAGCAAAATTCCTACCTGACATTTTAAGCTTGCAAGAGTGCATTAAATAGCAGCACAGCACTTAACTAATTTTACATTTATATTGCTTCTTGCCTGTGTTTGCTGCATGGGATGCTCACTCTGCTGCTTGCCAATAAGCCATCCAGAGAAGCAGAACCACATTAATGATCAGGAAAAAAACAAAAGCTAGTCAATAATAACCTCAGTGGTAATTTCATGATGAAGAAATTCACTCACTTCTTTATTTGTGCCTGGGAGCTCTCGTTGTTCTTATTATGAATCCTCAGGCATAAAAAGTGGATGTGATTTCTAATTTAAATAGAATTTGTATAACCCTCCGAAAATGAATCTTCATGAAATGATAAAGCAGGGCTCTAATATTGTGTTTTGAAGGGCGCCACATGTTCTGAATAATGTTGTGGGTGCATAATTGAGCAGCCAGCACTGGCTTTAATGAGACAGAAATGGGACCCCTCCAAGGTGCCTCACAGACTCGATGTAGCTACATGCTGACAAGGAGCAGACAGAGGATCTGTGCTCCTGGACAAGACACATTTCACTAGTCCAGGTTGCTCAATGCCCCATCCAAACTGGACTTGAGCACTGCCAGGGATGCCTGTGTTGGAAGGGACCTACAAGGATCAAGTTCAACTCTGTGTTTCGTGGAATGTGCTGTGGTGTGGATGATGCCTTATCCTGAACATCTGAAAAAGAGTGACAGCTATAAACCTAGAAACTACTGACAGACATGAGACTCTCCCAGGAGTAAATGGAGTTTGCTCAACTGTTGCAAGTTATCTAAAGAGATTTCTTGCTCTGACATGACACACCAAGCCCTGCTACAGAGCTTGTGTGGACACCAGTGCTGGCACCCTTAGCACACCACAAAGCAGTGTGGCATCTCTCTCACTTAGCAGAGAACCACTAAGGCACCAGAGGATGCTCAAAAGATTCCCAGACCCTTAGACATGGCATAAAATATTAACTAGCTCCATCACTTGACAAGGTTAAAGCAGGAAATAACATATTTATTTTAAGATAGACTTGCATCACTGTGCTAGAGTTAGAGGAAACTTTGATATCAGATTTCATTTCAGTTTTGCAGAATAAAGACCTTCCTTAATTGTCGCAGTATCTCAGACAGCTTCTGTCTCCTGTCCTGAGGTGAAATCTTCATCCATGGATTCTCTGGTGTTCACACTGTCTAAAGCAATTTGAGTGTCAAATACAAGTTTTGAAAGTGTCTTTTACATCCTTCCTCTTACATCCATCCCCTGCCCTGCAGTGAGAAGGAAGAGGGGTGGTACAAAGGTTTTGAGATCATTTAAAATATCATTTCCCAGCCTTGCTCACCTCCTCGTGGTCATTTCCTTCCTATTCTCTACATCAGTGCTCTGTTTGTACCTGACTTTGCACCTGTCTGGCCCCACCTCCCTGTGTCTGCGACAGCTGCCTAAAACACATTTGTGAAACTCCGTTGTGTTAAAACAACTATTAAGCATAATTCTGCTCACTCCTACAAGGAGGACAAGGAAAAGGGGATTTGGGCCATTCCTGTAACAGGAAATTCCTGTGTCTGGGAAAGCAGAGCCTCTGTGAAGGCTAAATAAATCCTGAGGTGCATGAAGAAGTACTAAGGACTAAGAAGTGGTTTTAACTTCTGTACTGTGAGCTCATATACAGTCTGGGGCCAACTGGGCTGAAAAATATTTAAAAGCCTAAATTAAACACTACTCACATTGTTAAAGAACTATGGAAAGATATTTTGGCGAAGGTTTTGAGGAACTGATCACACAGAGGACAAGGCTGATTTGGTTCTTACAGAGCAAACTGAAGATATTATTTCACAAAGCACAGAAAGAATTGGCAATAAGCTGGTTTGTCAGTCAATGCACCATTTCCTTTTCAACCCTGCCTCCAGCATTTAAGCAGAATCCCTACCCAAGGAACCTGTGTACCTTCATTTAAAAATTAAAACAAATCTTCTTCTATATTTTCACCAGCTAAGAATATTATTAAGCCACCATTCTTCTGATCCTGGGCAGCATTCAGAGCTGTGATATGACAGAAACAACTGCAGAGCAAGTGATGGAGGGTCAGGACACACAAGGAGAAGGGTTTGGGAACTACCCCTGGGATTCAGAAGGGTGAGCAGGTCTCGAGCATATGGCTGAAGTAATTGCTCTTACTTCCTTGCTTCACAGAGCAGTTCAGGATACCCAGCACGGCCTCCTAGCACAGTGGGGGAGAAGTCAGAGCATAAAAACCATATTTCTCTTTTATCTCAGAAAAGAAGAACGCGTGGTTTACACAGTCAGCATCAAATGGGCATCAGTGACATGAAAACCAGGTCATTGCCAGGTTATGCTGGAGGTTAAGGTGAATTTGAGGGAATGCTGGACCATGGACATGAAAAAAACCAAAAAACAAAAATCCAACTCGAAATCAAAGGTCTGGTATTGTTGAATTTCTCTGTCCTGGGAAAAGACAAGTCCTGGCACGAAGATGTTTTTCCAATGTACTGGCACATGAATTAACCCCTCCCTCTGGAAATCATTTTGTCTTATAACATAAGTGAAAAATTATCAGTTCTATGGCTGGAGTGATGCCAAAATCCACTTTAATGACAGGTAAAAAAATTACCAGGAAAAAAAAAATCTTATCTCCATCATATACAGAGGGAAATGGTGGCAAGGAAAGGGACTGATGGGAGCTCAGAGGTGCAGGAGCTGGAGCTCAGTGGTTTGTGGCTGGCAGATTTTCTGCCTTCCTGTGCATCTCTCATGGCCCAGAAGCTTATGGCATATACTACACTTCCAAAAAAAAGAACAAAAGCAGTTAAGAATCTTTCATCAAAAAGCTCAAGGAGGGGACAGAGCCCAGAGATCCAAGCCAAAAAAACCAAAAAAGCCATCTATAAAAGTGCAATCTTCAGAGGTGACCTCACAACTCTAGCACTCACCCGCATGAATCTGCTGAAACGTGGCAATTTTTTTTATGGAGGAGGTGGGGACCAGAGAGAAGAGGAAGAAGGGAAATTCCTGACTGTGAGTGGCTCACTGATGACAAGCAGTGGGATGGGGTCACCCACCAGCCCCCCCAAGCTGACTCCCTGCTGCTCCACACTGGGAAGACAGCCCAGACCTCCAAGACCTGAGGTCCAGCTCCCAGAGTTTGATATCTCCATCCTGCCAGCCTGATGCTGAGATTTGCCTACGCTCTGTTGACTTCAACAGCAGGAAAAAACCTGGAAAGGGATGGAGATGCCTGTGTTATAAAGTTAGATCAACCTCACACTTTGAGGGGTTGATCTGGGTGTCTCCCACTCTTTATCTCCAAACAAGAGATGCCAAACATCTTCCCTTACATGGCAAAAACAACAATCACATTGAATAAACATTTGTATGTTTTTTATTGGATTGTAGATCAGCTTTTGGGTGTGGAAATCCATATCAAAGGTAGTTGGTGCTTTCATTGCAAAGGTTTATTTGGCAAATAAAGTTAATTTGGCTAATTAAAGGAGGAAAAGGAGAGCACTGCCCCTCTTCCTGGGCAGTAAACTCGGGGTAGTGAGTTAATAAAACAGAAAAATAACTGTCATGGGGGAAAGAGATAGGATGTTTTCAGCTTCCCACCTTCGTCTCAGAAAAAGGCAGGGCTCTGCACTGCTAGGTAACCAGAACTCACCCAGGGATGATGGATGGCTACACACTTCCCACATTTCTTCTCTTGAACACATCCAACAACCTCAGAAGCACAAAGAAACTTCAGCAAACAATCCCCTATATGCTACTCATCAAATCCATCCTGCAGCTGCTGTGCCTTTCTCCATCCCTTAAATACTCTGAGCCCTGACCACCAACACCTTTTGCAAAGGAGCAAAAGGAGGCTGTGCCTGCTGGGTCAGCAGGGAAACCTACAGGAAAACAGGTGAAAATGGAAACCAAAGCAGCAGGCACTCACCCGCCCACACAGTGTTGTGAAACTGGAGGGGGAAAGATCTTCCTGGGGAAGACGAAGGCTGTGCGGGACCACCCTGAGAGCCCCCATGCCCCAGAGAGCTGCTCAGCAAAGGATGTCCCCTAAAACAGGTCTGCCTGTGCTCTGTGGGGTGAGAGCTCATATCCCAGGCATCAGCAGCTCTCCCTGCACGGAGCAGGCTCCCAGGGGAGGATGCAAATCCCGGGCACGGCGCGGGTGAGGCTCTGCCCTTGGCTCCAGGTCCTTGGGTTCGGCCGCAGACGGCAGCGAGGGTGGGCAGAGCAGTTTCACACGACCTTCCTCCCTGAACCAAAACTGCTGACGTCCACCCAGCCCCAATCCTGGGCACGGAGCCAGGGCCTGCCTGCGAAAGTCTGTCCCCCTTCCAAAACACATCAGCTGGAATTGCTGAATCCCTGAACCTGCTCCGGGAACAACCGCGGGCTGTGGTTTCACCTACGCATGAACACAGCCTCGGTTTGCCTGATGCACAGTTCTCCAGCAATAACCTGCAAACCCCCACGACACCTCTAAAATAGGGCTGTGGAGACAAAAAAAACACCTTGCAGATTCACTAGGGCAATCCATAAATGAGACTGAAAATTAAATAGTGGCATCCTCATTTTATAGCCCAAACCCTGTTTGTCCTACACAGATGGTTTTTTCTTTTTTTTTCTTTTGTTAGTCTTATTTTCCACCTAAAATAAATAAGGAAATTATTTCTTTGAGAGTTGTCTTTATCTCTAATAAGATACCTGAATTTCCATATCAAGGGATTGTTTCTTATTTCTTGGAGATAACAAAAAAAAATGCTCCAGGGAATTCTGATTTACATTCAGCGGCTTGTGAGAAACCTATTGATAAAAACTAAGAAATATTTAAGGAAGAATTGGACAGATTGTGTCTGAGGATTATCTCTATACCCAAATGTATGTGTAAAAAATAAATAAAAGCAATAAAAGCCATTCTCTCTGAACAGAGATAGAAGCAGGCTTCTTTTGCAGTAAGAAAAGCCATTATTGTAGTTATTATTTACAGAATCAGAGAGGTTTGTGTTGAAAGGGACCTTAGAGGTCATCTCATTCCAACCCTTCTGTCATGGGCAGGGACACCTTCCACTAGACCAGGTTGCTGTCTCTGGGACAGTGGAGGAGAAAAATAAACAAATACTGAATTTCAGAATAATTTTGCAAAATAACATTTCAGATAGTGTTTTAGCCTCTCTCTGCTTATTGGCTGGAAGAAAATGAGTTTAAAGAAACCTGATAAACTGATAACTGCACCATGCCAATTCATTCCTCCCTCCAGTGTAGGTCCTTTAATGAGACCTTTGTGCATTGGAGCAAGGTCAGAACCAGCTGCTACCCCCTGGCTGACAGGCCAAACCCTCTTCTCAGTGAGGAGTTTAGTCCCAGATCTTCTCCCTTATGGAGCAACAAGTATCTTCTGCAACATTAAAACAATTTCTAGAGAAGATTTTCTGAGAGAAATTAATTTTCTTGGACCATAATTTCCTTGGGAAGATCAGCCCAGTCTGGGGGCTTTCTAGTGGAGAGGGCAGGGGTAAAGACATCCCAGTGCAGAAGGTCTGAACAACAGCACTTAAATGGCTAAATTATTTTTTTAAAGTCATAGAATCACAGCATGGTTTGGGTTGGAAGGGACCTTCAAACACCATCTAGTTCAAACTCCCCTGCCATGGGCAGGGACACCTTCCACTATCCCAGGTTGCTCCAAGCCCCAGCCAACCTGGCCTTGGACACTTCCAGGGATGGGGCATCCACAGCTTCTCTGGGCAGCCTGTGCCAGGGCCTCATGACCCTCACAGGAAAGAATTTCTTCCTAACATCTGATGTAAATATCTCCTCTTTCAGTTTAAAACCATTCCCCCTCCTTCTATCACTAATTGCCCATGTAAATAAATTCATCTGCATAGACAATGACAGCTTGGAAACTTGCAACCTCTATTCATGCACAAGAAAAGAAACCATTTAAAGTAGAAAAGTGATATTTTCACCCCATCAGCCCTGCAGCTCAGCCCTGGGAGAAGGAAAAGATTCAGACAACAGGTCTTCCCAGGTGTTCATCCACTGCAGAGCATCCCAGCAGCAGCTCCTTCCAACCCTCCTGGCCTGAACTCACCTGCTCAGCCGTCTGACTGTCCCTATCAGGACCGTGCTCCTAAAAGGTGGCATCAGCAAGGAGCAAAGGTCTTGGAAATCTAAGAGGTACAAAGGGAAGAGTGTCCGGGGAGGACTGCTGGCACTCCAGAGAGGTACCGTGGTGGTGTTGACTGAAGATGAAGGCAGACAGGAATTGCCACATCACAGCCACGAGCTGTGACCTCTTCCCAGCCCAGCCCTGGACAGGCAGATACCAAAGCACTAGGGACAAACTGGGAAAATGACCTCAACTCCATCAAAAAGCTTGAAAGGGTGAGGGAGGGGAAGGAGCAAAACAGACTGGATGTTTTCAAGGCTGGAGAAGCACCATCTCTTGAGGAGCCAGGGGCGTGCCTGCTCTCCAGTGGGATGGCTTTGCATCTTCCTTGTTTTCCCTGGGCTTTACCAGCACAAACAGGACCCTCCAAACCCCCCATGATGTCAACTCAGAGGATTTGGGACTAAAGTCATGATTTGGGGCTGTACCAGGAAGATGTTCAGGTCTGAAAAGAGATGGGTCATTTACAAGGAAAATGAAACAACTCCCTCCCGGTTTGCCTTGGTTTTTCTCAGGGAGGCAGATGTTTAATTCCAGGATTTTGGCAGACATTTGTGCACCAGAGACATGAGGACCACAGACAGCAGAAAGACAGACAGACATGTACACTGAATCCCAAGTGTATTTGCCTGATGGGGCTGTAGCACATACAAGAATTTCAGCAAAATGCCATTGGCTGTTAATTAACTGAAAAACTAATTTTATAGAAAATCTTTCATACTTTTGGAAACAAGTAGCAGCCCTATTTAAGGCTGCCTGTTCATAAACAAACCCATGTCAGTGGAACATTTTCAGATTTATACGAACCCTAGGACTTACACGTTTTATTAATGATCAGCAATGTCATATTTATCAGCCTGTGGGCCAAGAAAGAAATGAACGGATGGAAGTTAAAACCTGTGCTTGGTTGTGCTGACTGCTACCACCATGGTGACTGGCATTCCAGTCAGCCCCAGACACTGAAAAATCCTGAGTCAGGCCTTAAAACCCACATGTCCCGCTTGAAAACCACAGGAGAGTTTGACATCTATGAATAATAACAAAAACAGCAGCAGCAACAACCTTGGATTTTTACCCTTGGCTTTCTGCTGTATTTCCAGCTTGTATTTCTCAGCTAGAACTTATTTTTGATCATGAAGCCTGAGAATATAATGGGTTAGAGAGTCCTAGGAGTTGGATGTATCAGAAAAAACCTCACATATTGCAAAACTGACAGTAAAATTACACAACAGCACTGTGCTTGGCATCTTTACAAAGCAGGAATATTTCTATTTCCTGCACTTACCTAGACAAATCTACCAGACATCTTTCCTCTCGAGCATCTACGGGACTTTATTGGGCAGTAAAAACTGAATGAATAAACCCAGATAAAAAGCAATAAATGATCAGCTTGAAAAAAAGAAAAATAAAAGACCATACTTTTCTTTCAAAATATTGGAGTTGTAAAAACCATCAGGGAAGAATTAAGCAACTTTATAGCTGATTTCAGTCTGTGGGCTTTGGGAGAACAGGGGTTTACATCCCAATGACCTTCTGCACATGAAACATCTATAGATCCCTTTTTGTGTATGTGCCTTTGGGCATTTTTTGTTGTGTCCTTCTCTCAATTTATTCAGTTTTGCCTTGAAAAGGTGGAATAAGAGAGCAGCAATAGGAAAGCCAAAAATACCCTTGATTTCCATTTTCCAAAAATGGCCAGTTTGGAGGGGGGAAAAAAAAAGTTTTGTTTGGTGGGTTAAGGCAAATGGCCCATTTTGAAATAAAAAAATGCTGTTTCCAATCCAAACAAACCTTCTGGCATTAGGAATTATGTGATTGGATTGTGCAAGTCGAATGTGTCTCAGCGGACTGAGGGGCAAAGGGAGCAGCTTTGGGCATGTTCAGGGCTGCAGTCACAGTGCTGGCTTCTGTCCCCTTCTCCCTCCCTCCTTCAACAACCATCAATCTGCTGCCTCAGTTTCTCTCGGTGTAAAACACACTAAAAATAGCAACTCTCCTCCCAGAGGAAGCTCTGAGGAGTAATTAACTAATGCTTGCAAAGTGCCAGCCAGCACTAATTACTATCATTATGCAGGAGAGGAGCAGTTGGGGTTTGCCTTGGTCCTAATGGTGCTTGTTTTCCTGGACTCGATGAGCCATGGCATCAATGAGCCACTGATGGGGCTGTAAGTGACTCCCCAAGGCACTGCAGCAGGTTCTGAAAATATAAACATTAACAAATTAATTTAGCTCTCCAACAGCCTCCGGGAAAGTGAAGGCTCCAGCCTCCCTCACAACGCGGCACGCTGGGGAAAAGAGAAAGAAAAGTTATTCCCGTTATTCCAGGCTGATAAAGTGCCCGTGTTGAGCTGTACATCCCCTTTCACCCTTTGATTTGCCCTGCAAATCTAATGTGGTCACACCAGCATTGTGGTGGCTCTGGCGCCGCATCTGGAGCCGTGTCCTGGGAGCAGGGAACTGGGAATGGGGCCAGGCTGGTGCAGGAAGGATGCAGGAAAGAGAAGGAAGAACTTCACCTAAGGAGCAAGAGTCAAAGCGTTCCCTGTACCTTCTGGCCAAAAATCTGGCCAAAAACTGGGAATGGCTTATGGAAGAATCAGAGATAGGGACATTACCAAATTCATCTGTGGAACAGGAACTTCTGGTGCAGAGAGGCCTTTCATGAACACAGAGGTTTTACGAAATAGAGGATCCAAGCTATGATGTGCTCAAATAAACTTTTCTCTGCCTGGGAGAGCATTGGCTTCTCTGTCTGTCCTCAGTTTTCACATCAGGAGAGGCTGCTGCGTCAATATCAACTAGAAATTGTTGATCTCATGGCAGGGGGGTTGTAACTAAATGATCTTTAAGGTCCCTTCCAGCCCAAACTATTCTATGATTCTATGAAATTAGAGTGGGGTTCAGAATATGCAGTTGTTTGCAATCTGCAGAGATCAGCCCTCTGCAGGGCCTTTCCCAAAGGATGTTCCAGAGGTGGGCATCCCCCACGGCCATGACACCACCAGAGCCTGCAGACCGATAAAAGGCTGTCTTCAGGTTAGAAAAAGGAATAGCCACGTTCAGGCCGAGTGCAGGCTGGGAACCTGAGCTCAAATTTAATCGCACTCCCCAGTTAGACAATTGAAGAGAAGTAGACTTGCTGGTTGCTGTCTACCTGTGAAGACCTAACGAAGCAGGGAGATGGGAATAGTCCTAGGCCTGGACATATTCCAGGGTGGTAGCAGTAAAGACAAGGAGCTCTTCCCACAGGAAGAGACAGTGTGAAGGAAACCTCTTTCACAGTTCTTTCCTCTCTGGCAACAGTTTCTCAAGTTAAATATTTATACATGTATACATGCATTTATGTATATACCCTCAAAAAGCAAGGCAAAAAATCAAATCTCAGTGTCTGAAAAGTGGATCTAATCAAGCAAAATATCTTCAATCTTGAAATTTCCCTTACAAGACTTTAAAAATGTTTTATTTCAAAGTACAGCCTCAGCTTTCTTAGTACTAAGTCATCTATAGATTAACATTTTAAGTATAAAGCCTTTGAAGCCCCTTTTCAACTTCCCAAAATGTTTTGAAGATGGGAGGGTTCAAACTTACAAACCCCTGGGAAAGAAGGTGCCCCTTTAGAGCCAGATGGGCCTGATCATACTGTTCACTCCAAAAACCCTACAATTAGTAGGATAATTCGGAAAACCCAGCCTGTGTTACCCCAATATGACATTAGATGTCACCCATGCACTGCATTTACTTCCTGTCCTCCTCTCCTGGTCCCCACATGGGAAAGTAACAGCCCATTTCCCCCCTCATCCCAGGACTGGTGATTCCAGCTGGGGAGATCTCAGGATATCACACCGGGGAGGCACCTGGAGTGCCAGGAGAAATGCCCACAGCCTGGATTTGATATCTCAGCCTGGAAGAAGTGGGATAGGAGCAGTGTCCACACCCCCATGGCCTTGCAGGACAGGGGTGGGTCTTTGGACTCAGGAGATGGTCCAAGATGCAGGTGTTTAACTCTGTGCTGTCTCTGACCCGTGCCAGCCAGCACTGCCCATGTCTGGGCAGCCTTGGGGCGGGGGCTGAAGAGTTTGGAGACAAGTCCCCACTGGGATGCACCCCAAATTTAGCAAGAAGAGAGTACAACTGTGTGGAATTTAGATGTTCTGTGCCACACGTCCATGGCCAGGAAACGGGTCCCCAGAGGAGACGGGAGGCAGAGATGGCACACAGGTACAGGGAACAGCCCCGTGTTGTAAGGCAGCCAGGGTGCTCTGCACCCCCTACTCGTTCCCCTGGCTCAAGGTTTTCTTCACACGCCCTCTCCTCCAAGGACTGCTTCACCCTCCTGTTCCCTTGCTAAAGGAGGGGAACCAAAACGCTGGGAAGGTGGCCACGACACTGGAAAGCTGGGAGGGAGCCAGCTGAGCAGCCCCATGCTGGGAACCACCCCTGGTGCCATTTGGGCACTGTCCCAGCCCTACACCAAGTGGGGCAGGATCTCCCTGAGGCCTGACCGAGCCAGCAGGAGGAATCCCATGGATTGGAGAAGGAGGCTGAGCTCATTAAAGCCATGGAAATCCCCTTCCACATTCCCGACTGCGGTGTTTCCTTTCTTGCAAGAGCGTGAGGCGGTGGCAGGAGGGGGGAGGCACTTTGGGGAACATGTTTACAGAACTCCTGCCAAACCACAGGAAGTCCCAGCTCCTGGAGATGAAGAACGGGAGGAGGAGGAGGCAGATGTGGCCAAGGCTCTGTCAACTCCTCTCCACTGCCACTGGCAAACAAAAGCCAGAGCACAGCAGCGTTGTTGTGCCTGGCCATGTGGGATGCAGGAGGGCCTGGAGTCTTCTCCCTTTGCTGTTTTATCTCAGAGCAGCTCAGCAAGTGAAGTCCACCAGCAAAGGGGGAGAAAAGCACCTGGGAGATAGGTAATTTTTCTGCATACATCTAATGCTAAGCACACCTCGGTGTGCTTCTGGCTATGGCAATTGAAAACAGACTCATAAATGTGATCCAACAGCTCACCACACAGAAAGCTGACACTCAGTTGTATTAAAATAGTTTTTTTATGATTTCTAAACACCATTCATCTGCTGCATCCTGTTTACCCACCCAAGGAATGCCATCTTGTGCAGTTTTCCTGGGTTCTTCCTGAAGGGCTGGCAGCAGGGCTGTCCAAGCATCCGAGGAATCTAGTGGAAGGTGTCCCTTCCCATGGCAGGGGAGCTTGAACTACATGATCTTTAACAGTCCCTTCCAACCCAAACCATTCTATGATTCTATGATTTTATGAATCTTCTGCCTCTGCCACTACTCGCAGCCCTGACATGCCACTTGTCCAGTGAGGCTATCAAGGTTTGGGCAACAGCTCGAAGATGCTCCTCCTTGATCAGAAGGTGTTGGACACCCCTACAAACACATCCTAGAATGGCAATGAGCTCTTGAGACTGGGCACCATGGGGGTCTCCTCTGCTGACACCACCTGAGCAGGATTTGGGCACAATTCAGTCCATGTTTCACATTCCTTTTCATTTCATTAGGGACAACAGCCTTACAGCAGTCAAGGATGTTTTTTATCTCATATGATCTCACACTCCCAGTGGCTTTGGCTGCATCCTTGGTGAAGACTTTGCACTCATAATGGCTTAATGGCTTTAACCTGAAGGTGGGTAGGTTTAGGTTAGATATTAAGAAGAAATTCTTTACTGTGAGGGTGGTGAGGCTCTGGAACAGGTTTGCCCAGAGAAGCTGTGGCTGCTCCATCTGGGGAAGTGTTCCAGGCCAGGTTGGATGGGGCTTGGAGCAATCTGGGCTAGTGGAAGGTAGACCATGGGAGGGGGTTGGAATGAGGTGATTTTTAAGGAACCTTCTGACCCAAACTATTCTGGGATTCTATGATATGTACCTACAGAGAAGCACTACCCACCATTCACCAAAGTACTCAGCATAGCCGCTCCCTGTCCTCACCATTTCACTTGTTTGATGAGGACAGATACTCCACACCCTGATTTATCTATCAACATCTGCAGGGGTACAGACAGGCAGAAAAACAACCTACCTACCAAAACATTGCCTCATATTGCTCAAGCCAGCCAGAACTTTAAATTAATTCACAACAGACTGAATTTAAAACCTAAAGAAAAATACAAGTTCATTTACTGGACATGCTATTTCAAAATGAATAATGTAGTTTTTGTTTAAACACCACTAAAGAGACAGATTTAATAAAAGAAAAGAGCAAAGTTTCCAAGAGGTTTCATCTGACAGTGAATATCATATTGAACATAGTGAGGAAGAGAAGTTATTGTCGATATAATTAGTCCTTCCCTCCACCCCTGTTTGGCAACCACTTTATCAAATTACAGATGTCCAGACTGAATTAAGTGTTGCTGGAATACCTTGCAGTCAAAATCTTTGCTCAGTGTTCATTATCATTAATTAAGTGTATCCGATCTCAGTTCCCAGAAGAACGTCCTTTTCTATTAGCTGAGCTATATTTAAACTCAGGAGAATTCAGCATACATTTTTAATAGAAATTCAACAGACAGTATTGACATTTCTTTTTTGTTTACAGCAGCCTTTTTCCGTCACAAAAACCCTCATGATGACCCAGGGAGATTGTGTTTCTCCTCTTCAGCTAAAAACCCCAGTTCTTTAAACCTTTCCTCCTAAGGCAGATTTCTGAGATCTTTCTATCACCCTATTGTAGACTTAGATCCAGAAATACCTTGCCCCACTTCTACGTAGTAAACTTTGAGTTTACTACTAGGTGATATGCTTGTTTACACCTCCCAGGATGCTCTTTACTCTCTCCAAAGGGTGGATTTCCTGACTCACACTGCCTGTAACCCATTGCCCAAACCGGTTGCTCCCCATTCTGTCTTTGTGCAGCTGAATGTTCCTGCCTTATTCCACCCCACGCGCCTCCCGACTGAATCTCACCCTACTTTTGAAAGGCCGTTACTCCACAAACTGAGGCCACCCTCCATCCTAATCTCATCCTCCAGTGCCTTTCTCAGTCCTTCCTGACTCTGCATGTCCTGCAGACCGAGTAATCCTCCTCTGGATTCATCCATCCACCCTGAAGACCCATGTTCACCATCAACATCCCTCTCAGAAGCCCTCTTAACAAGCATCTGAGTGGTGCTTTAGCTGTTTTAGAAGATCACCCATAAAAGCCCTGCTGGAGCCAAAGCAGCTACTGCATCTCTCCTTTCCAGAAGAACTCCTGCAAAGAGAATTTGACTGATCCAAAAGTTTTCTCTTGACCAGTCCCTAATGGCTGATACTAATTTCCTTGGTTGCCTGTCATGCGTTTGTAAAAAGGTCATTTAATTACCTGTCCTTCTCTTGTTTTTTGTAAGAGTGTGTTTTTCCTACCTTGTTGACTCTTCCATTTTACTATACAGGCACTGTACACCCAGTCTTGCTCTGCCTCATCATCCCTGATCCTCAGCATGAAACAGCCCTGTTACAGGTCACTAAGGGGGAAAAAGCCGCTCCAAAACATATCTGCTAAATATTCCCAGTGCCTTCAGTAAGTGCTTGGGTGCCATTCCTAATCTTAGTCCATCAGACCCTAAAATAACACTTTAAGTACACGACACATCACCAGCTTCACCACAGGTCTGCAGAGCTTTGGCTCTGGTTCATAACACTGTGGAGACTAAATGTCTCCATCCGTGGGTTAAAAAAATGCTGGTGATGCTTATCTGTTCCAAGGAACACCTGCGAAATGGATTCACACATTGAAACAACTTGTGTTCACTTCATTGGAGAAATGAGAACCCAGAATTTCTTCAGTGCTTCCCAGTCAAGCCCATACCCCTGTCCTCTTGGGAGGGAAAACATTCCCAGAAAGGCTGGGCTGAGAAGCAAGGAGAAAATCCAAATTCAGTGAAGAATTGTCTCCTCCCAGCAGCATCCCACAGAGTTTTTGTGTGGGAGCTTGTTCGTACCTGATGATGCGACTGAGACCTGTGCTAAGGTAGCCTCAGGGGACTTTAAAACACACTCGACTAAAGCAACTCCATTAAAAGCCACTCCCTGGGGTCCTTATACAACCAAAGAAATGGCAAAACATCACTCCTGGGGGTCTTTAGGGAGCCTCAAGGTAGCGAGCATGAATCCCTACTAGTGGGGATAGGGGTTCTCTACCATTTGGGGACAAGTTGCTCACAGTTACAATAGGGAAGAATCAGATCTTGCATTTCTCTCACTGCTCAGCTGAGACCGTCTTCAGATTGCTCATCTCTCCTATGTGAGAGAAAATTCATCACAAAGCCAGTCCCTCCTTGCCAGGAGATGGAAGTGGTCCAACGCAAACAGGACAAATAAGCCAGCTCTCTGTCAGTCAGTCAGCCTTCCCTCTGAAACGAAAAGCAAAGCAAGTCCCAGAGGTCTCTCCCGCTCTGAGCATGGCTTTACAATTATAAATTATCCCAAGATTATCTCTGTCCCCAGCGCTGCTGAATTCACCTCCACTGTGTTTGCCGGGGGATTAATTGCTGCTGCATTGGCTGCACTGCAGAACAAAAGCTGGAGATGCAGCAAACTCCTAATTGCCACCATCATTCAGCAAGGGGTGATAAATTTAAAGCCAAATACACAGGAAACACATTTTGGTTTAGCACAGTCTGCAATTAGCCAGCACAGACCACTGCTGGGAAGGGAATCAAGGAAAACAAGACCAGGCATCCAAAGGATATGAGCAAGGACAAGGATTAGAGTGGCACTGGGGAAAACAGCAATGCCCAGAGCTGACCATCCTGGCATCAGCAGGCACCATCCAAGAACAAACAGGTGCTTCTTGCTCTTCCCACATCCTAGCATGATGTTTGACAGTGCCTGGATGCAACATCCACCTTATTCCTTGATATTCTCCGCTCCCACACTGTCAGAAGTCTGCATCAGTGCCAGTTTCTAGGACTCTGCATTCAAAAGAGGTGCTCCAGGACAGCCCTCCCATCCTATCTCTTTCCCTGATGGATCACACATCTCACATGGGGAAATGTGGAGGTATCTGAGGAGAGAAGATACACAGAAGTCTGATGCCATTGCAAAGCACTGGGCTTGCTTTCCAGATCGAAGTCTCTGTTTCTATCCTGGATATCCATGCCTGAGTGTGAAGAAAAGAGGAGCTTCATCCCCAGCAGAAAAATCTCCCACTTGCAGAGGTCACCCCACAGCCTCATCATCCTCATCCATGGTGGGAACAAGCAGCAAACGCACCACTCCTCACCGAATCTGGGCTGGATCAATGGAAAGCTGAGATCCATAGGATTGCAGGAAGGCCCTGGACATCAGCACTGCTGTCATCCCACTCTGGTGCTCTGGGACTTCCAGGCACATGGAAATGTGGTGAGAGCTCCAAACCCAGAGGCTCAGATGAAACACCAGAAGCTCCATATCCCTGATTGGGACGGGGCTGGAAATCTGTCAAGCTTTCTCATGAGATTTCCTCTCTCCCTCCTGGTTCTGTTTGGACTGGAAACACCATGAGAATAACTTTCCTCCTTGCATTTCAGCAGTTTTGCTTCCGGGCCTGGGCTAAACAAGGAAGTGCAGAGGCGTGGGAACCAAGGGGAGACACAAACACATGGGAGCACAGGATGAATGGCTCCAAATCCCTACATGCAACTCACTACCTCCATCAGGGGTTCTCCTGCCAGCTGAACTCCTCTGCATGGGCTGACACTTTCAGGTGGAGGTGGTTGTCTGTGGGTCAGATCCTTCTCTCCCTTAGGCAGCAAAGCACTCCCAGGAATAACTCAAATTTAACTGCTGTGAGACAAGAACATTTGGACCGAGATCTTGGTGCCTTTTAAAGACACATCACCCAGCTCACAGCAGAGCACTTGGACACAGAGCCCAGACCTCCAAACCTTTGTCCTTCTGTGGTAAAAGGGTTTGACTTCTTGATGCACTTATCATCTCAGCACCCTGAAAACAGAGTCCATTTCAGGTGTGGAGTACCACAAACCACTTCATGGAGGCTGACCCATTCCTCCAGGATCCAAACTTCTTCATTACTCCACCCCTTCAGCATCCACTGACAAAACAAGTTGTGCCCACAGGAGCAGGTATGGCATGTAGGGATGAATAATGATCCTATCACCACATACATATTTCAGGATAAAATTCCAGCTTCACCACAGCCTAACGCACCACCCAACATGTGTTTACACCAAACAATCAGTAACTCAAAGCTACAAAGAATGAGGAAATGGCAAGGAGTTTTTCCCATCCCAAGCAGCTTGCAATTTAAGGCATTGCTCTTTCCCATAAGTCTCCACCACACTGGCATGGAAATCTCTTCAGGATTATGTGGATCTATTCAGCAGTTCAAAGCTTAATTGGAGCTACACCAGCAATATGAGCAGAAAGGAAGGGACAATTTCTAGCAGCGAGGTCATGTATCTACTGAGCACATCCCTCTGGAGCATTCATCGTTATTTAATTATCACTGTACTAATAGCTAGCATGAATTAAAGTATTCAGGGTCTCTTAGGCTTTGTGGAAGAAGCAAACCTTCAGGGTTTTTAAGGACCTCAAAACAGGAGATGGTGGAGCATCCTCCTGGTGCAGCTGGCCCTGTCTCTGAGCACTTGGGGCAAACAACTGAACTTACTTGACTCTACAACTTTTAGGCAGGACTGGCCCAGACCACGGGCAAAGAAGTTCCAGGGAAGTCTCAAGGACCTGCAGACAGCACTGGCATAACCCAGGAGAGGACTCAGTGACCAGAGAGGCCATTTAAGTGGCTTTAATTTGGAAGAGATTAGGTTTAGATTAGACATTAGGAAAGAATTCTTTACAGTAAGGGTGGTGAGGCTCTGGCACAGGCTGCCCAGAGAAATTGTGGATGCCCCATCCCTGGAAGTGTTCAAGGCCAAGTTGGACAGGACTTGGAGCAATCTGGTCTAGGGGAAAGTGTCCCCTCCAACCTGCCAGAGGCTCCTCACTGAGCAGGTTATATCTGAATTTGAGCCCATTAATACCTGTCGCAAAAGCACTTTCCTCTTCTGAATAGTGCTACCTGGTAGCAGCATCTAGACAGGTTCTGCTGTCCTCTTGTCTGCGTCATGTTCCTGCTCTGAACACAACCCCAGAGGCACAAGCGCAGCTTCTCCATGTCCTTGGCTCAGAGAGAGAAGCACAGCCCTGAGCCATGTCCTCCTCTCCCTGTCAGAAGAAGCAAGAGAGGCAGAAATGCACCCAAGAGACACCCTGTGACTCTGGTCCCTGCCAGCTCTCTCCAATCTGCCCTGCCCAAGGCACTTTTCCCTCTCACAGTCTGGCACATCTATTTCAAATGCGGAGGATTGCCACATATCACAGGGAACAGGGAACAAGAAACAGATTCCCACCGGGGAAGCAGGGCCCTGGAGCAGAGTGGCGTCAATGACATGCCCTTGAGGTTCAGAGAAGGAGGACACAACTGCTTGTTAATCCTGCTTCCCAGCTGGTGATTTCCAGGGATAACCTAGCCAGGGAATTCTAGGGAAAACATTAAAAGAACTTCTAGTAATGCACTGTGAGAATAAAATCCCCATCGCTGCAGCTCCCAGGGAGGCAACACTGCTCGTTGCACAATAAACCATGTGAACTCCTGGACACAGATCCATGAGCAGGAAAGTCTCCAGCAAAATCACCTCTTTCATTACTTGGTTTTAGGAACCCAAATGTGACCCCCTGTGTTGGGGTAGATTACATAGTGGCCCCAAGCCCACCTTTCAGCCCCACTTTTCATGAGTCCAACACTTTCTCTTGTCATCTTGTGCCTTTAATTACTCATGTTCACATGTTCACCCCTACCACATTCACCTCCTTGCCCTTATCCCAGGCACTCTCCCCAGCTTCACTAGCCACCATAAGCCCTCAGCCTGTTCTTGACCTCTCAGTGTTGCAGTCTTGAGCTCTTCAGACTTCGCCTGTGACTTCAGTACTTTTAGTACTTCAGAGATGTCTCATCTTAGAGGACAGAAAATGTAGCAACCTAGAAGCACAAGGTAAGGCCACATGATTGCAGCCCCAGAAGACAAGCACGTGCTCCATGCCCAGCTAGATGCTACCTGGCACAGTCCTGCCACTGAGGGCCAAGAAATGAATCGACAGAACAGTGCTGCACCTTTACACAGGCAAGGAAAAGAGGCAGAGGTGAAGGTAAGTCACGAAATCAGAGCTGCATTACTCAGCACGATCAGTTTGTCACTGCAGCACGATCCACCACCTGAGTCACAGGAGTGGAATTCATTCCACTTAAATTTAGACCTTTAAAATGTAGAATCTTATGTCTGGCCATGCAGATTCAGCTTCTTTTACAGCCTGTGATTCATCTGACCTCTCTCAGACACTACTGTAGATTGAATCACACTCTGGATCTTCCTATTTCTCTGCATTGGCAAAGAAGGGAGCCGACAGTGACTAGTTCATCCAAAGCCAGACATCTCAACTCTACATGCCAAAATAAGAGCAAAGGAATCCCACTCTGGGTATTGTCATTTCTCCCTAACTGAAGGGCTTAAAACTTTCAAAGCAGAAGGACAACGACAGCTGAATTTGTGGTGGGGCTTTTCATGCCAACATTCAAAGACTGTTTCTTCCCTGCCAGCACACTCGGTTTAATTCATGGGAATGTCCAGAAACAGGAACCCCTGGAGCACAGCAAAAAAACGAGCCAGGCTCTGGCATTTGTGTGAGCAACCAGTTCTTAATTATTTGACTAATACAAGCATTGTGCAGCAACCATACGCACTGAGGGGTTTGTGAGGTTTCTTTGTCACCCGTGTACAAACCTCCACAAGGGTCTAGGGTTTCTGCAGAGTTTTGGGTACAAGAGCACAATGCCAAATTGCAATTCTTCTCAGCGTGTTTGAGGAATTTATAATGAAACTGCCCTTAAATGTAATTTGGCTCAGGATGGATCAGAGAGCCAGGAAAGGTGGGCTAATGCTGATCAAGTAGGAGATGTATCATGGGTGTGAGGCAAACCCTCCCATGTTCTGGAAAGGGCAAGAGCACACTGGAAGCAGGACTGATGGGAAAACCACGGGAATGGGGGTTTCTGTACAGAAAGGACATAATTACCTTGGGAGGAGGCTGCAAAGAGGCTCTCTGAGCCGTGAAAATGGAGACAAAATTACTCACAAGCCCCTGGATGTTGGGTACTTGGGGAGATGCGGGCTCTCCCCTCACTAGATGATAGGTCAAATAAGGCTAGAAATTAGGGTTTTATCATTTCAGCTCCCCACCCCCAGAAGTATTGCTAGCTGAGGGCTCTGAGGCAGAGCAGAGCCAGGAGGGAAGGAAATGTCTTGGGCTGTGCCCAGGGGCTGCACTCAGACCCCACGGGGCTACGGCAGAGCCAGGAGGAGAGCACTGGGGAAGGAAGTCTTATGGCAAGGTCGGACAGCAGCTGTCTCCAGGAACAAATCCAGGAGCAGCATCCTCCTGGGATGGGCCAGGAGGATCTTGCGTTGACTGACTGCCCTTCCTGAGTTCGGGAGGAAATTAATCTCCCACCGTGGGCTCCAGTTTATTTTTACATTGCAAGTTAGCCCAAAGGGAAAAAAAGAAAATCATAAAAAAAATTCTATTCCCTAAAAGGAATCACAAATTTCACAGCGACCTATGGAGATTAGTCAAATCCCTGTGACCGTCAGCAGTTTCACTTAGGTCAAAGCCTGGCATAACTCAATCTCTGTGAGAAGGGAGGAGCGGCGTGGACTGCCCAGCTCTGCAGGCTGGCCAGCCTCTCCAAAAGGGCCTTTCTGCAATATCTGGAGGGAAACATCCCTTTTGCAGTCACACAGCAAGCAGTCAGACTGACCCGGAGTGCAGACTGCGAAAGGGAGCGTTATCTCTTGCAGATACCATAGTGAGACCTTCCAAGCTGGGAAGCAGGAGGAGGACCAATTTCCCAGGCTGGGAGACATCAAAGGCTGTGTGAAACCTTCCGAAAATGCTCACCCTGAATTTCTCATGCATGGGTGGGCATATGGGATAACTCTCCATAGGGTCAGGGAAATGTAGAAAGTGGAGCAGTCGGGTTCTGATTCGCCTCTTGCTCTGGGGGAGAAAATGAAGAGAATTTAGCTCAAAATCTAAAAATAAATATGCCACCCATAGGTTTGGCTTTGCGCAAAAATTGGCCTGAGTTAGGTAACCTAAGGCATTTTTTGGATGAAGTCATTTCCATCCCCCAGCAAACATGTCTGTGTTAATGGGCTCACGGAAGCATCAGCTTTTCAAGCTGTGCCTCAGACTTCATCCAGGGGATCAGTAATGTGATGGTGCTGCTGTGGTTGCGCTGCAATGCACTCAGTGAGCAGAGAGGTGTTGGAGAAAAAAACTGAGGACAAACTTTTGGATTTGGAAATGTTCAAGACCAGGTTGGATGGGGCCTTGAGTAACCTGGTCTAGTGGAAGGTGTACCTGTCCCAGCAGAGGGGTGTGAATGAGATGATCTTTAAGATCTCTTCCAGCTCAAATCATTCTATGATTCTATGATTACTCTAAGGAGGAATGGGGCTTTCAGCTCATACTCCACAGCTTTAAAAAAAATCTGCCTCCTTTTCAGTGAGAGGAAGAGGCCTCATGATAGAAACCCAACAGAAAGTCTCCCGCTCTGTTGTGCAAATACACAATTTGCTTTACATGGTATCATGAAGCCAAAGAGGATGGAAAATTCCAGTGTTCTCCCTCCACTGCAGAAAGGCAGGAGGCTTTTGCAACTGTTTCTCTCTCACTGATAAAGTTGTTGGTGCAGTTCTTAAAAGAAATAACAATTTTTGCAATTCTTAGCTCTCCTCCGAAGGATACTTGCTCTCTCTTCGTGGCTTCTCAATCATTTGAACTCTTCTAGTAGTACCAAACCTGAAGTTTTCAAAATTACGAGTCAGGAACTGTGAAATCCTTACACTGATTTAGAAACTAAAAGATTAAAAACAAAACAAGAGACACTCCAACTGCAGGGATTTTTGAGTTGCTTCTGGTCTTTGAGCTTTTAAAATCAGGAGTGGGACAGTCCCGTTGTGTTCTTTCCGAGTACCATCACACCTGCTTTTCTATCTGCTGTTTCTTTTCTGGTGTTGAGTGCTCTTCAAGGCAGAAAGCATCTTTCTGTTCTATGAATGTGCAGCATTTAGCACAAGGTGGTTTTCAGGCAGGATGCATCTGCTGGCCACGAGAAAAATGAAGGTGAATTGTTACAATCACTTGTTTTACCTACAAAATACATAATCCCAGAGTAAACATTTGAGAAGTGAAGGCAGCAGCTGGGATAAGGATGACAGACAGCATCATTGTCCATCACAGCTGCCAGCATTCTCAGTCTTTGGTACTTGCTCCTGACCGAGTGAGAGTTTTTCTGTGGGGGAAAAGGAACAATAAATAACAGAGAATCGTAGACTTACAGAATGGATTGAGTTGGAAGGGACCTTAAAGATCATCTCGTTCCAATTCCCTGCCATGGACAGGGACACCTTCCACTAGACCAGATTGTCCAGGGTCCCATCCAGCCTGGCCTCAAACACTTCCAGGGGTGGGGCAACCACATCATCATCACCATCATCATCAAAAATATTGCTCATCATCAACACATCAGAATATCCTCTGCTATTCCTCTAACATCAGGGTGACCAAAAGCATGAGTTTGCACTAAGTGGATTCAGATTAGTCAGAGGTAACGTGGCCCTTTGCTCCTGATGATTTCACCAATGTGACATTTGTTCTCATGCTTTTCTCCATCTCCCTCAAAAAACCTGGAAATGCAGTTTCCCTAACTGGAAACACACATTTTGTAGTAACATTTTCCAGACCACTTTGCAAGAGGTAAAGTGAGACGAATTTTTTCAGCACAGCTTTAGTAGAAGCTCACTGCTCTTACCTGGCCCTTCCTGTCTGTATCCTGACATATACCTTCAGTAATCCCCAAGCCCTCTTGGCTTCGTCTTTTTGTGGTGTTTGTTTCTTTGCCCTTCTTAAATAGACTATTGGCAGTTCCTATGGTAACATGCCTCGTTCTTTCTCTCTCCTCCCTAAAAGTCTCTTCCCATTTAACAGGCTTTAAAAAAGGCTCTATTTATACTTTCTTTTGTTATCCTGCCCCTGCTCCCTTGCAGTCAGACAAGGGCAGGCACGGAGCAGTGCATGCACTACCCTGTGTTACTAATAATGGCCATCCGTAAACACGAGAGCGAGCCGTGAGGATCAAAGCTGTGACCTTCATCGGGAGATGCTCTGCTTCTTCGAGCAAAAAGAAAGGAAACCTGAGACACGGCTGGCTCAGGAGGGAAGCACTGTTTGCAGGGGCCATCCCCACCCTCCCACTCTCCAGCAATGCGCTGAGAGGCTGCAAGCCCCCTAAACCAGCCAGCATGTGAAAAACAGCCTCGCTGTCTCTGCAGGCAGTTTCCACCTCCCCTCTTTCGTCAGTGTCAGACATTCATCTACATTACCGGTAATTGGATAAAGAGAAAAATATGAGCTGTGCTTCTTTTTGCTTCCTATTCCATGAAATGAAAAGCTCCCCTCCTCTCTGTGCTTTTTCGTTTTAAATCTCGGGGCTATTACCAAGCATCAGGGTTTATTTCCTTAAGGTTCATTATATCATTTAAATGCAGATTACAACTTATCTTAACCCTTAGCTGAAGCAGTAGGTGGATTTTTACGATGACAAGTCATTGTTTCTCAGGCATTTCTCCTAATGAAAAACAAAGGGTCTGAAACAGTCCAAGTACAATCTGATTGCTTTCTCTATTGAGAGGTTTCACTTGCATAGTCAGGCTGGTGCCAGAAACCACACGTTTTTTGGTCATCTTTAGGGTGTTCCAGGAAACATATTGTCAACAGATCTCAATTTTTCAGTAGGAAAAGCAAGTAGAAGAATGACTCCCCAACCTTCCCCTTTTTTTCTCCACATAAAGACAGCTTTCAGGCCTTCTTTATTGATGAAGAATGACTCCAAACATTTGTAAATCCATTTTTTTTTTCTTGCTGTGATCTCTCCTCCCCAGCACAAGAAACTGTGATGCCCTCAAAGTGCCGCTGCAGAAAGGGTTAAGGTATCTCAAACTACAGCTTCAATAAGCAGCTCGCAAAAGTGTCCTGTCCCCAGGGTAGGATCAGTGTATGAGAATTTGCTCAGATCATTTAATGTTTGTAACTTGATTTCCTGCCGGAAAGCTTCAGTGGGCGGAGTTTCTGCTGAACCAGACAGAACTAGAGCTATTTCCTTCTCCAGATTACTTGTGCATGTCCAGTCAAGCTCAACTGAATTAATAGCAACCAGCTTGTTTCCCCCACACACCCCTTCCCATTCACCTTTTGCAGTGAAAATACGGGAAGTGAGTGATAATCTTGCTGCCAGGACCTCAGAGGATGGGATGATCCCTCAACCTTGGGCAAGTCCCGTTCTTTCTCTGCACCTCTGGTCCACTTCTTGTTAAATTCTGGAGAAAGGATGCTCTAATGACCCAGCTCCTGCCCTACTGATTTCCTACATGACCTCAGGAAAGTCACTTAACATTTGCCTGCCTCCATCTTCCATGAAATGGAGAGGAAATCATCAGAAGGCTTTGCTCACTCTGCTGCCACTACCAGTATTAAACCACGGCCCATAAGGAACGAAAGTAGAATTCTTTCCAGTTTAAGCTTAAAGACAAGTTGCTATTGCCTCCTGAACAGTGCCAATCTGTGTTGGATCACCTGAAGCACTTCTGCAAGGAAAAAACAGCCGTGTTACCCCCCACCATCCTCCCAACTGCAAGTTGATTCATTCATCCTGTCCACGGCCATCCCAGGAACCATGACTTTCTTTCACATTCATCACTGAATGCAACCAAACTTCCTGGGAAAGGCCAGATCCTGCTCCAGGTGCTTGTTTTTTTACCAAAGTTTTAGGTTTCATCAAAGTAGTCTGAGCTAAACTCCATCAAAGATGCTTTCATCAACACTGAGAACATCTACACAAGGGGGAATGCAAGACCAGCCAAGTGGGATCCTATGGATCTCATAGGAGAACAAACGGCTTGGGCCAGAGATCTACCCCATGTACAGACTCAGGACTCTCCTTGTTTGAATGGTGTCAGGTCAATTTATTTAAGGTTCAGTTGGTAATCCAGACACTTCATTATTGAGGTGAGGGCGGGCAAGCCCCCTTCCCTCAGTCAATTTTCAGCAGCACCATTCGAAAATCCTCCCCAGAGTAAACAGCAAAGTCACCCTAAACAAAAGAAATGAAGCACTGTGGGGGTTTTTTCTCTCACAGGACCAAAGAGGAAATTCCTCTGAAGCACAGAGTAATTTCTGAGTGCCGTGTTTCTCACCCTTTTCCAGCTGCTGTCTCCACATCAGCCTGTGAGCCCCAGCGCTGGATGCCTGGGGCAGCACTTTGTCCCCCCACCCAGATAGTATCATGTCCTTAGGATGTGTCTACACTCCCAGGTGGAGCTGGTTACACAGAACAGTCCTTTCCTTAGGCCTGGCTAAGTCTGGAGGCCTGGGCGTGAGACAGAAAGTAGGCACTGTTCCTTATCATACAAGGAAGATTATGCAAGAATGTCCTGTAATGAGGAAATTGAAGGTGCTTTGAATAGGTATGTGGGGTTGGCTGCAGGTAACTTCTGGCAGCAGCAGGGCTCTTGCAGCATGGACTAGCCCTGGTTTCCAGTGCCAGATGAAGTCGGACAACCAGCTGCCCCACACCAACCTCCCTAAACTAAATGATCAATTCACCTTCTTTCACAAAAAAAGCACAAAATTTGAGGACAACATCAATGAAGGAACCATCACCAGGACCTAAAATTCAAAATCTTTATCTGCTACTGTTACTTCATCTCCTTTCTAATTGCTGGCTCACGTGCATGGGGATGCAACGTGTATGGTTTCATTTTCTTAACTGCAATCATCCTGCAGACCACCTTCAGGCACACTGGGGACCACTAGTAGTGCAGGGACCGCATGTGAAGAAGCCCTGCCCTGGGAGACCCATCCCACCTTTCCCCGATGTGGTTAAAATGCCATTCCAGATTGTGGTGCCTGCAAGGATTTAACGATGTTCTCAACTCAGAGGAGAGCCCTGGACTATGCCCTGTGCCTGAGAAAGTAGGACTGAGCCTCAGCTGTGTAGGATGGCAGCTGTAAGAAACCAGGATATCTGCAGCGATGGTAGAGTTCCCTTCGTAGCCTCCCCCTTCTCTTCTACATGCAAGTGCAACCTCGGAGTCTCTGGACCAAGCTCTTTCTGTTCTGAAGCCTTCGCTGGCTATTAATACCTGGGGAATCTGTGAAGTAGGCAAACAAGGTTTTGATGAGTGTGGGAAAAAGATAGGCGTTACCATGTATGAGTGAACTTCAGTTTCGCTCATGTGCTGAATTAGTCAGTGCCTTTAAGTGAATTCCAAGTGCTGGTCCAGCTATTAAATGACTCTTCTTGAAGAGCTAAGTGCTCCATTTTTAGCCTCTGCTGGAGGAAAAGCTAAATTTAAAAAATAATATTTGAATCAGAACTATTGCAAAGGCTTTGGGGTTGGGTTTTTTTGGTGTGTTGTTTTGGGGTGTTTTTTTCGTGTTTTGAAACTCTTTTATCTCTCCCAGAAAGAAAAAGTATCCACTAGTTAAAAAGTATCCACACAGCAGTTTCTGGGACTTCTGCAAGCTGGAGAAATCCGGGTCGCTTGTCATGCCCATGAATGTGACGTCTGAGTCAGGAAACCTCACTGAGATGTTGCCGCCCCAGAGGAACATGATATGATAATTGCCTCACAAAGGACCAGAAGTACCTGGTGTAGAGGGTCAAGACACAAGCTCCAGTGGCTGAGAAATTCAGTGGAGGACTTGCTCAATTTGAACATTTAGTGGATGGGAAGGAGACATCAGTGCTGGAACATCAACAATGACATGTCAAAAATTCATGTTTCACTTCCTACCCTGGAGGAGTGGTTCCTCCTGCAACCTTTCCAACCCAGAATTATCACTTTTCTGCTGCTTCCTCCTCTAACACAGCAGCTGTGAGAAGTGCTGTCTGCAAGTGGCAAAAAGCAGAGTAATTTTTTCCATCAGTTCATTGTTAATGGTGTCCTGGCTTGAAGAAAGTTGAGTTTGGCTGAAATGGAAATGACAGAAGGGGCAGAAAAAAAAAGATTACAGAAACTTAGACAAAGCAGGTGTATGGATTGCATTCCATCCTTTCTGCAAACACGGAGGCTGCATGGGCTAGATCCAGGAAAGTGTCCCAGCTGTAATACAAGCACTTTGACAAGCACACATTAAAACACAGCCAGGCTTTCCACTAACACTAAGGCAAACACAGCCCGCTGGGATTAGCATCTGTGCAGAGGTTACAATCCTTCCACATTGCTTTTCAGTGCATTAGGCTGAAAAACATGCTCAAGGATGCTCACATGCACAGGAGATTGTCAATATTTGTGCTGAAAATCCATTCAAATTCAGAAATTACAGCTAACATGAAGCCTACTTGATCCTCTTAAGGCTGTGACCTGATTGTGGAAACATTTCTCTTTGCTTGTTTTTCTAAAATACAGAGAAGCAAGGCAGAGGCTTGACTGAAGATGGATTCAGGCTTGCCAGGAGACCAGAAGGCATTCCCCAGTTGCATTGCCCATCAATTTTTAATGCCTTCATTTCCCCTCCAGCTCTCAACGGACAAAAGCTCCCATAGTCAGGATATTCTCTGATTCTGTGATGCCCAAGAGCAGCAGCCAAACTGGTATGAATTTACACCCCCGGCCAAGAAGCAACGCTCCCAGGCACAGCAACCCTTCAGCCTCACCCATGCAAGAGGGATCAAGCTGGGCTTGACAGCACTTCTGAGGGAATGTGGTGGAGCCTCATGCTGTTGGCCCTCTTTCTTCTGCCAGAGCTGTCAAGCTGAGGTTGTGCTCGAGCGCTACAATTTGCCATGTGACATTTCAGATGGGAAGCAAAAGAACAGCTTTGCCAACCACCACTCTCAGGTTCTCCGCTAAATAAAAACCAGATTACTGACATTTGCTGTGTCTGAGAGAAAGGCGGGTCTGTTGTTTTTACAAACAATAAAGGATGCAGAAAAACAAACTTATTCCCTTGGAGCCAAGCGCAGTTCCCCACCATGCCTGGGAATCCCCGTGGAAGGGAAAGGGGTCATGCTGTCCTAACAAGAAAAGATTTGACCAAAAATACCCAACCAAATGCAGCAACCACGACATCTTTGGATTTTTTTGCTTGTTTGTCTCAGTTCTCAGGTTTTTTGGCTTTTAAAGAAAGCAGTCACAGGCAGACCTCTCCATGGGTCCCACCATCACCAGCGTTAGCAGGAGGACTTCTGCCCTCCAGAGCTTTCCCTGGGTCTTGCCAGACTGATTTTAGCACCACCGAAAGTCACGCTCTGAGTTTTCATTAAAAAAAACAGTGATGTGAAAAACAGATTATTTTCTCACTTCGAAAAAGTAGCAGGGAGTCAGACAGCAGAACCTAAATGTCAATAGCAAGAGCAGTCACAGGTTTTTTTCTGTTCTCACAGACTTCTTTGCAGGGTGTGAATTTGCTGATGCCTAACCAAGGTTAAGCTTATGCTCTGCTTTGAGAGGGGAAAGGGAAGGAGAGAATGAAAATCCGTTTCATCCAGCTGTGCGTTTCCAACTTGCAGACACCAAATGTCTTGAATATCCTTTGAAATCAATCAACAGATTCCAAAGTTTTATCCAAGGATCCATTTTATATATTTACACATATATCACTGTGGTTGCATAAGATTCATTGCATTAAGAAACTTTGGTAAATTTAACTTATTTCCTTTACTCTTTTCACACAGGCATATGCCAAATCAGGAATTGACTCCTTCTCAAGCCCTGCTGGAGGTCCTAACAGATTGGGATGTCAGGGCTGTGCTGTGTAACAGCCTGAAGCTGTGTCAGGGAAGGTTTAGGTTGGATCCTGGGGAAAGGTTCTTCACGCAGAGGGTGGCTGGGCACTGGAACAGAGAAGTGATCACAGCACCAAGCCTGACAGAGTTCAAGAACACTTGGACAACACTCTCAGGTATGATTTGCAGGGTTGTCCTCTGCAGGGCCAGGAGTTGAACTTGACCCTTGTGGGTCACTTTCAACCCAGGATATTCTATGACCTATGCTTCCAGGTCATCCCTTAACCAGAGAGGAGGACTGCATACTTTGAACAATGTTCTCAGAAACATAAAGCACTGTCAGACCATTCAGTTTGAGAGGACACCAGTTTAGCGCCTTCCAGGGAAGAGGTAAAAATATCCTTAAAATGCAGTAACATCTGAGGATCTCCTGATATTCATCTCTATGTATTTGCGTCTCCTGAGGAATCACCTCATCCCTCTGTGCCTGTGACCCCAAGCTCCCTATCATTCTTTTCATTTTTTGAAGCCCTTGACTGTCTCTGCGGTGACTTCTGCTAAGAGAGTCCTCGACAAATTAGAAATAAATGAAAACTTGCGATGGCGTCAGGCGCTCTGCTCCTGTTCCTTTGAATTTATGGAGGTTCTTTACACCACAGATCTAGACACAGGTTGTAGACACAAAGGTTGACAACCTGAGGTGAGGGCCTTGGCTGTAAAGTGACAGCAGCTCCTGAATTGTGCCAGCTGGAGTCCGCCACATGCTGGGTAACCGCTGTGCCTCACACGTACTCAGAACCACTAATGGGAGATGTTAAATATATCCTGTATATCCTCAGGAATGGGCAGCCTCCTCCTTTCATCCAGGCTGACTGTCAGGGGACTACAGGCATCTCCCCCCAGAGGACAGGGGACACTGCTGCACTGAGCCCAGCCTGTGCTGTCTTCCTCACCTTCCTCTTTGTCATCTTTGTTTTCTCCTTCTTCTTTTCTTCTTCTTCTCCTTCTTATTTTTTCTTCTCCCTCTTCCTTCTTCCTCTTCTTTCTCCTCTTCATCTTCTTTCTCCTCTTCATCTTCTTTCTCCTCTTCCTTATTACCTTTATCTTCTTTCTTCCTCTTCTTCTTCCTCTTCCTTTTTATTTCCTCTCTTCTTCCTCCTCGTCATCACCATCTTCTTTCTTCTTCTTCTTCTTCTTCTTCTTCTTCTTTGTCCTTGTCATCACCATCTTCTTTCTTCTTCCTCCTCTTCCTCGTTCTCTTCTTCCTCATCATCTTCATTTTCTTCTTCTTAGAATCATACAATCACAGAATATTTTGGATTGGAAGTGACCTTAATGGTCATCCAGTTCCAACCCCCTTGCCATGGGCAGGGACACCTTCCACTGTCCCAGGTTGCTCCAAGCCCCGTCCAACCGGCTCTTGAACACTTCCAGGGATGGGTCATCCACAACTTCTCTAGGCAACCTGTGCCAGTGCCTCACCACTCTTGCAGGGAAGAGATTTTTCCTAATATTCTGTCTAAACCTGCCCTCTGCAGTTTAAAGCAATTCTTGCTTGTCCTGTCACTCCAGACCTTTGTCCAAAATTCCTCTCCAGCTCTCTTGGAGACCCTTTAGGCATCAGAAGGGGCTCTAAGTTCTTTGCAGAGCTTTCTTTTCTCCAGGCTGAACAACCTCAGCTGTCCAGGCCTGTCTCCGCAGCAGAGGTGCTCCAGCCCTCCTTGTTCCATTTATTTCTCTTCCTTTTGCCCCCTGCCCTCATGCTCCCCTCACACCCTTGACCCCGCCCACTGCCCCAGGTCCCGCCCCTTCCCCGGCCCCGCCCNTGGCCGCACGTGGGTCTGCCCGCGCAACAATGCGGGCGGGAGGGGTCCGTGCGCCGCCGGCTGCGGGACCACCGCGGCGCGCGGAGGAGGCTGCGCGGTGCGATGTCCACCCGGAGCGGGGTGATGGCTCCGCTGCAGCCATCCTGAGGCTGTGGTGGNGCCTCACCACTCTTGCAGGGAAGAGATTTTTCCTAATATTCTGTCTAAACCTGCCCTCTGCAGTTTAAAGCAATTCTTGCTTGTCCTGTCACTCCAGACCTTTGTCCAAAATTCCTCTCCAGCTCTCTTGGAGACCCTTTAGGCATCAGAAGGGGCTCTAAGTTCTTTGCAGAGCTTTCTTTTCTCCAGNCCTTTCCCTTCTGATTGAACCCAAAGTTAAGGGAAGGGAGCTGCAGCCCCGGTGTGGAGGGGTCACGCACGCTGCTTCCTCCCCGCCATAGCCCCGCTGGCAGCCCACGCGCGATGCCGCAGTCCCCCACCCCATGGTGCGGACGTGGAGCATGCCGGCAGACCCCATCCCGCCGCGCTCCGTGGGTGGGATGCAGCGTGGGCACTGTCAGGGCTCCACGGGGCCTCTCCACCCCCGTCCGGGGCCGGACGCAGCGATCGGTGTCACAAGGGGCCCAACGGGGGAAGCGCCGTGTTCCAGGCTGTCCGGTCTCGCCATCCCTAAGGATGTTTCCCTCTTCGTCAGCCGAATGGGGCTGCCCTGCATCGGTAGCTGCGGCAGGGATGGCCTCTCCTGGGTCGTGTTTGGAACAGGCTGCCCAGGGAAGTGGTGGAATCACCATCCCTGGAAGCGTTCAGAAAACATGTGGCTATGGCAATTGGTGACATGGTTCAGTGGTGAACATGGTGGTGATGGTCGTGCGTTGATGGTTGCACTTGGTGATCTTGGAGGTCTTTTCCAGCCTGGATGATTCAGTGGTTCTGTATTTGAGTATGTCTCGTTAGGCTAAGAAGCCATTCCTGGCCTGGCCATGGCATGGGGACTTGGGAATGCCAGTATTTCCCATTCCCTAGGCAGGCAGGTCACGTAGTAGGAGGACACCCCATGCCATGCCTTTCTCTGCCGTAGGTAAAGTGGATTTTTGCATGCGACTGGAATTACTAATCCAAGCAATTAGCTGTAATCTGTCAAGTTCGTGCTGCTGCCAATTTCTCCAGTTCATTTGGTTACAGCTTCATCTTTCTGCTCAAAGAAGCTGAAATGTAAACGGGGCCACCGAGTGTCTGGAGCTGCTGGCTGGGTTTATGTGCATCCTTCTGGCCAGAGGAGGATTGGAAAGAAAACTGAGCCTTATTGAAGTAGTGTATTTATTGGCAGCAGTGGAAAGAGAGTAATGTGGATAAATGGGGCTGGTGGCTTGTTCGTATATGAAATGTCATGAATCTCCCTGCCAGGTTGTGAGCTGGATTTAAATTCCAGTGTTCTAAGGATCACTGATTTTTTTTTTTTTATTGCATCGTTGCTGATAGTGTCCATTGAAAATGCTGCAGGTGAATTTAAAGCTGAGGGCTTTGTGGGCTCACCAATACTCTGCATCAACATTTATATACATCCAGGGACTTAACAGTGTGTTGTTACTCGGCTTCCAAGTTAACCACCCAGGTGCTGGTTGGCAGGGGCTGATGCAGCACAGTCCCCGACACAGCCACTTTCTGAGGATGTCAGACGCCGCCAAATTTGACAGTTGGGCAAGTGAAAGAGACTTTTAACCTTTGGTAAGTGCTCCAATCTGAAATTTGTTCCCTGTGGAAATATTAAAACCTTAACTTTGGTTAACTTGTGTCAAAGGTGTGTGCCATGAGCCATCACCCTGTTGGCTCTGCTTAGGGACAGGGCTGCTTGCAGAAGCAAAAAGCTTTTGTTGCAGCTATTTTATTTTTATGTGTGCCTTGATAGCTCAAAAATCACGCGTCAGCTTCCAGTTAAGGCGATCCTGAATGAGAAGCATCCGCTGGGATTGGCCTGTTAAGTGCATTTCTTTGATTTGACAGCAGAAGTGCCCAGAGAAACATCAAAAACCCCAACATTAAGGCATGTTTCCAGCTTCATCATCCCCTGCAAGCCGTGGAAATCAGTGGCTTGAGATCCAACAGCACTCGATGTTAAAATAGCAAACAGTAAACATTGTCTCCTATCAATAACTTTAATTATGGTTTGAGTTTTGTCTTAAATAGACACACGTTGTCATAGGGAATCAAAAGTTTAGCATCCAGACGTGCTCAGCGGGGTGGTAGCGTCTTTGGACAGGGTGTAACACGCTTTTATAGCATAAATTAAAATAAAAAAGGGGTTTAGCAGCATAGCATGCTGTTGTGTAAGAAAACTGCCAACTTTTGGGCTGAGACCGCGTGGTTTCTGGGCATCGTGTGCCGCGGTGTGTTGGCGGGTGGTGTTCCCGGGCGGCTTTGGATGGGGAGAGCGAGTTTTACCGCTCTGCAGCTGAACCCGGGCGGGGTTTTTCAACCATAAAATGAAGTGCAGAGGAGGCTTTGTGTGTGCCACGGATAGCCAAACTGAAAGCAAAAATAAACACCCGCGAAAGCTGGGTTTTTTTGGTCATTGACAGAAAAGGAAAGTGCCGGTCTAGGGGTGGGTGTGAAGTCCCGTGTTTGTTACGCTCCTAATCTGGAAAATACAGACTGTGGCACATGGCAGCAGCATGCGTAGCTAATTTTACATCTTGTCCTTTTCCCTTCTGATTTAACCCAAAATTAAGGAAGGGAAGCAGCACCTATTGGCCTATTAAATGTTCATTTTTGCCAAGTTACGCCACTTTGCGAACACGAGACACGACTGGATTCCTGTGGCAAGGAGCCCTTAAAATTTCAACAGCTCTACCTATAAATATAGTCACCGTGAAAGGCAATCCGGCTTTAAAAGAAAAAAAAAAAGCAACCATGCTCTTTTTTTAGTCCCACTGTATCTGCCCGACTTTAGTGCCATGCGATGCATCTCCAGCCGGGCGGTGAAGCTGAGGCAGTGTGGAACATTCAGTTTCCTAATTCCTCTTGCTAATTTATGTGAAGAATGGGTGCAAGCAGAGAAAAAAAAATGCATTTTAGTTATCCTGAAGATTTCTGGGGACAGAACGGTGGGACTGGATCTCTGCAGCCACATCATGGCCTTTCGCAGAGGGACCTTTGGTGATTGCTTGGTCCTGGTGAGTTCCCAGGAGCTACTGCACTGCGAGGTACAGTGCAAGATGGAGCCTGAAGCATCCCTTGGCTGCAGAGCAATGTCCCAGATGAAAATTAAAGGGAAAAGAAAGAAAGAAAGAAAGAAGGAAGCTGGCTGCCATCTCACCCCAGAGGTGTCTGGGCTCACCCACTGCTCTCTGATGCAACCACAGCAGCTCAGGGAGCTCGGGGGCTGGTTTTGGACATGCCCAGGATTGCCCAGGGACAGGCTGGCCTCGGGAGCGGGTACAGCATGTTCTGGGCACTCCTCCAGGCCTGTGGGACCCCCCAGCAGCCCCAGATGATGCAGTGGGGTGATGGCCACTGGCACATCCTGGTGAAGACAGCACTGCCTGCAGGGCTGGGATTTAGGTGGAGAAGCTCCAAGGGAGGGTGGTTTTGCAGCTTAGTGATGCTTTTCAGCGTGCCCCGTACTTGTGTGGCAGAAATCCACCTTTGTGGCCGGAGCAGCTTGCAGTGCCAAAACCTGCTGGGTATGGTTGGGCTGGGGCACAGGCTGGGAAGCGTGTGGGAGTGGGGCGGGAGAGCTCGGCGCGGGGAATTGCTGCGTGTGCACTTGGGCGAAGTGCTGAGCCCGGGCTGCGCGGGAGCTGCAGACAGAACCTGCACGTGACCGTCTGAATTTCAGATGATTGCTGGACCACTTTGCCAACAGCCTCTCGCAGCTCATCAGCTGCAATATCGCTTCTTCTTCTTTTTTTTCTTTTTTCTTTTTTTTTTTTTTTAATTTTTTTTATTTCCTTTCCCCTTCCCTACCCTGCCTGATTTCTAAGCTGAAGCAGGAGGGATGAATACGACACCGAGGGTGGCTGCAGCTGCACAGCGTTTGTATCCAAATGGTTTCCTGGAAGGCAAGTTTTTTTGTTGTTTTTCAATCTTAAAAATATTTTTACAGCTCGTGTCTCGTATTGGGGCTGTTTGGATGTCAGGTTTAGTTTCCCATGACACGGAGTGATTAGAGGAGGGAGGGGAAGGAGGGGCTGGGTGCTGCTTTACATGCAGATCTCTCTGCAGCAGTATCATCGCCTATTGATGGTAAATGTGTTCCCTCTCATCTCTGTGATAGTTCTCGGAGATTTCCTCTTTTACGTCACTGCAGTTAATAAGATGTTTAACTTGGGAGCTGGGGGCGATGTGCTGTGTTATCGTGTTGCAAGGAGCAGGGGGGGATGACGAGTTCCCGCACAGACTTGTGCTGGGAAGATCGTATCAATGCTGGGGAGAACAGCTGGGTTTGGAGTCGAACCACTGCCTTTCACCCTTAATGAACCGGACCTGGCTGCATCTTTTTTTATTGTGACAATGATAATTTTCCTTCTAATACTGAGAGAGGCAACTCACTCCTCTCTATCTGCTGCATTGCTGGAGTCAGGGGATTTTATTAGGCAGATTGTGTCTGCCTGGCTGGACTTAGGCTCCTTTTTTCCCCTTTTTGGGAACCCCTGAAGCTTTTAATGAGAGCACCTGATGGCTTTTTGTTGTGATGCTGCAGGTGCAGTAACTGCAGAGCTGGAGCCCTCTCCAGGAAAGTCCTTGACTGTGTGTTTTGCGTGTCACCGGTTGATTATAGAGTTAAGAAAGTGTTGCTGTTGTACATGCCTTGACCAGGAATAGCCTCCCTCCTGCCACAGTTTGCAAGGCCAGCTCATCGAGAGCAGGCAAGTTGGTCAATAAACGCTCCAAGCGGCTCCCTAGGGAGTTCCGAACCAAAATGGGAACACTTGTGTCCTTCAGCTCCTCCTTCCTTGCCAAGTTGTTTTCTTCCCCCAGTTCCTTCTCCAGCTTGCCACTCAAACCCTCTTCGTTCTGCTGTGTTTTTCCACAAATGTTTTTCAAGCATGACAGCAGTGAGAAGAAAGCCATGAGTGCTGCAGGGGGCTGATGCATATCAGGCCAACCCTTGCCTGTGGCTTTGGGGGCCCCTTCGCTTCAGTGACTTGGTGGCTGCAGATGGGTTCACATCTGGCAGCTGTTGGGCTTGGAGCTACCTCTGTGTGCCACCAGACCCATCCCAGCCACCTGCACGTATTCCAGGGCTCCCAGCTCAACCCTAGGGCTTGAGTCAGGAGGGGTGGCCACAGTGTCCCTATGTACCTGTGGAAGGAGAAGGGCTCCATAACCCTCTCAAGGAAATGGGGACATGGAGGGTTTGCGGGAGGAACAACCACAGCTCTAGTGGTGGCATTTTCCAGCCTTCCATCAGGACTTGTCGCTCGGAGTCCTGATGACATTTAGCTGCTGACTTGCTGTCACTGATTTTGCTCAATGACCCTTTTCTTTTTAAGACCAAAATGCTTCTTGAAAAACAGCATGCCACCAAGACGTTGGGATGTTGATTTGTTTTTTGGGAGGCTCAAAGCCTCCCAGTTCTGCTTTTGCTCTGGGGAGAAAGCAACATGGTTGGGTGCAATTTTCAGCCCTCATGGGAGCAGGGTCTTAAAAAATAACCCTGCCACATCCCAGCTCACACCTTCACTGCTGGATGTGGGAGTTAATTTTTCTCGCTCCTGCCGTGCACAACAGCCCCTCTCTGTGCTTTTGCTGCAAGCTGGGACAAGGGGAGTTTTGGGTGCAACTCCAGGCAATGCTGGCTCGGCACATGTCCCCAAGCGTCCCAGCTGGGCGGCTGCCTGGGGCCCCCTTCATGCAAACGGGGTCAGCAGCTGGGAAATAGCAGAGCAAAGTGCCTCCCTGGTAATTCCCAGCTGCCGTTAAAGCGGCTTTAAAATAAATTCCCTCAAAGAGCAATTCCAAGTATTTGAGGGTTTGAACTTTTCCGGAGAAGGGTTTGGGAGCTGCCGGCTACCGCGCTGCACCCTGGCACGCTGGGGAAAGGCGCCAGGGCAATTGCCCTGATTATCCCAACATCTAAAAAACACTTTTTAAACGTCTATATGATGTTTATTTATTAGCTGCATGTGCAGCACAACAGTTGGAAATGGGGCACTGCTGGAAGCAGAGTTTTGTTAAACTGGGAAGATGGGTGGCTGGGCAATGTCCTGGGCTGGAGGCAATGCCCATGCTCAGTGACCCTCACCGTGCCATCCTACCTGGCCACCAGTGCTTACCCAGGGGTGCGGCGCAGCCGGGTGCCCCTCGCCGCACATTCCATGGCCGGCTCTGCTTGGTAACGTGGGCACAACAGAAAACAAACTTTGCAGCAAGCTTTGCTCTCCCAGAGCCCCTGAAGCTTGCTAAAAAAAAAAAAAAAATTGTACTTTGGAGCGATGTGGTCTTTCTTTTTCTCATGCTCATGAAAATTCTCATACCAAACCAGTAACCTCCACTGCCCCCAGTTCATTATGTTTTAAGGTGGCGTTAGGGGGCATTTAAGGGAAGGCTTGTCCCAGCCTCTGTGTCCCCTCCTCTCCTACATCCCGTCATGGCAAATTACAGCTTCATCTGTGTTTGTGTGACAAGCACTGAAAGGGGGAGGTTTGGTCAACAAACAGGAAAGTTGGTCTCATCCCTGAAAGGCTCTGGATGTCCCTGTGCTGGTGCTCCCCAGGGTGATGCATTGCTGCATCCCAGCTGGTGCAACTTTTTGGTCGCGGGAATGTCCCCATGAGGCTGAGTACCCCGAGCTGGGGACAGCCAAGCTTTTCCCTGCAGAGACAGTGCTGGGCTCTTGCCCAAGTCCCCTCTCCAGGGCCCTGGCACCAGTGCAAGTGCAGCCAGGCTGAAGGCTGGTGATTAAACCCATGATCCAGCTCACTCCTGCCCCTCTCAGTGCCCCAAACACTAAGGATGCTGATAGCAAGACTACATCCAGTTGGGGATATTGCACCTCTCTGAGCGGTTCAACGGGTTTGAGGATGAACCGAGCTAATTTGGGGTAAAACCACCCTAAAAAAAACATTGCAGTGGGAGATTCTTCCCCACTCACCCTTCATTGCCTTGGCTAAGCTGCTCCCAGCTCAAACTGATTTTGTTCACGGGCTGACCTTTACTCTGGCAGCTTCTTACTGAACTTTCTATCATATATGTAATTTTTAAATAATTTTTTTTTTCTGTGTGGACATGTCGGAGCTGTCTCCTGAGGTTGCAGAAAACACATCTTGCCTCTTAAGGACAGGTAGGGAAACCTGCACATGGCGCAGGGAGGTTTGCTGTGGATGGGACAACAGTGGGTACAGTCCCAGCCCAAAGTCACATCCACTGGACCACACACTTAGCTCCTTTTTTTTTTCCCTCCTAAACTAATCCCTCCAGCCCCTTAGGCTTTTTTTTGTTGTTGTTGTTGTTGCTCGTCTCCGAATTCCTTCTAATTTGCAGGCTTGCTGCCAGCATCCAACGCGCTATAAAAAGGGGACTTGTTCTTCAAGCTTCCCTCCGGTACAGAGCGTTTGCACAAATAGCAACACGCTTGACAAGTAGGTCTGATTCCCGCTGCTATTACCGAAATGCTCGTAGGGTGCTCAGGGAGTAGAGCCGCTGTCTCAAGACAAGCCAAGCTGAATTTCACACAGGGCCCTGAGCCCAATTCCCAGCCGGTGTTTAAGGTCCTGTCAGCTGGAAAAACGGAGCTGTGCGTTTTAATTTTCCTCCCCGTGCAGCTTCCCTCTCTCTCCAGGAGTGAGCGGATGCGGTTTGCATCCCTCCATATCCCACCAGCACAGGTGGGATGTGGGCTGTGGCTGCAGACCCATGTCCTGTTGAAGGCAGCCCCAGAGCCACCACCAATTTTTGGCCGGTCCCCCCCTCCGCCGTTACAAGCAGCCGTGACACAAACCCCCTGCCAGCTTCCTTCTTAAAATTAATGAGCTGTTTGACCCTGGCAAGTCCTCTGGGAAAGCCGTTGCCAGAGTCTTGCTGCTCGCACGGATACAAACTGCTCTCATTTCCAACTTAAATTTATTTGTGGATGACTCGTACCCATTTGGCCTTGTTCTTCTTGTACCCGCGCTGGCTTTTAGCTTGGATGGCTCCTTTCCCTGCTCTGGTATTTATCCTCTGGCAGGCTCTACCAAGTGCTTTGGGTCTGCCAACCTAAATAACCCCAGAGCTCCTGGTGGAGCATGGCTGGAGGGGGTGTAAGGGCATCTAGGCTTCCTCATTCCTGCAGTGGAGACAGCCCCAGCAACTTGATTCGCAGCTCACCCATTGAAAAGGAAAATCCACCATGCTGCCTCTCGACATCTCACTAGGGATGGTCCCAGCCTGCCAGAGGACAACCCCAATCATCCTCACCATGGACGAAGGCTCTCTGATTTGAAACCATTATCTAATTTCATTAGCACACTTCTCTTTTGCAGTGCAAAAGCCATTTTGGCAGAAGATGAGCATTTTTTTTCCTGGTGCAGCCTTCAGTAGCACTCTTCCCTCTCCTTTCTGGTAGTGCCAGGGCTCATGTTCCTGCCCATGCTAATCTCAGCCCTGGCGTTGTAGAGCAGACATTTCGCATGCACAGCTGTGCCAGGCACTTTGCTCAAAGGCTGAAGTGGATTTACAACGTGAAAGTTCATCAGTGCAAAATACACACGTGGCTCCTTACCACTGGTCGCCTTTTGGAGGTGTTGGACCATCCAGGATGGTATGGGAAGAGCTGTGAGATGTTTGCTTTCCCCCCAGGATGACAATTTCTCACCATATTTTTCACTGCTACATCTTTGCCGTGGGTTTTCTTTGCCTTTTATGTGCTTTGTTTGGGAGCTCTGTGCTTATTCCTGGTGATGCTGAGATGCTGGTTTATCCGTCCTAGTTTAGACCTGTGCCTTCTTGGCAGGCAGAACTTGGCTGGTATCTTTGATGGAAGGAAGGATACTCCAGGTGCCATCACTCACCAGCTCCTTGTTTCCTCCAAGTTTCTCTTTATTTAAGAACCCTTTTTTCTTTTTTCATTCTGCCTAATCTAAACTGCACCAGCGTGTGTCTGTTTGAGGCAGGATTTTATATTCCCCTGCAGTGTCCTTCCATCATTCCATGCCCTCGTTAAACCACGCGTAAATTGGAATCATCGAGGAGGAGCTGGGCTCTGCAGTTATTAGCAAGATTATTCTCATCTCACAGTTTCCAGTGAAGCTGCTGGGCTGGTGTAACACAATTCCCACTAACACTCATCTCCACTGTCAGGGAGAGCGATGCTGATGGGGCACTGAGCATCAGCAGCAGGTACCAAGAAGAAACCAGCAGACTCCATCGCATCTTTCCATGTTAAGTGATTTTTGACCCCCAGCTGCTCTCCTCCAGGCCATGGTTGTTCAGCACATCATGTTGGGCATTAATTTTCTCTCCTGAATCTCTTCTGAGCAGCCTGTGGGCTTCTTCACAGCTGCAGCTCCAGCATGGGAGTGCATCGCATCCTGCGCTCATCTCTTGGTTTGCCTTGTGCATTGCGTTTTCTCACTGGCTAAATCAGCATCCACAGCCTCCAGCACTCAGAGTGGGTACAGCTGGGCATTTTCTGCCTGCAGTCGATCTACCTTGTTCCTCTCTCCCTGTTCATTTGATTTCTCACTGTATTTAAAGACAGGAGAGGTCAGTATGTGTTTTGCAACCTTCTTCTCCTGTTACTAATTTCTTAGAAACGAAGGAGAAGGAACCACAAGCAATAAAGAGCCTGAGATTTGAGGACTGGCTGTTATTTGTCAAAGCTAGAAATGCAGTGACTGAAGAGGACAAGAGGAAATCCTCAATGCAGATGTACCTCATTTAAGTTTAGGCTTGTGTAGGTCAGATTTGGGGGTGTGTGGATTTCCTCCTGCTGCAGTTTTAGATGGAGCTATTACCACTGCCATTACTCCAAATAGCATCTCAGTTTTGCCTTGTGCACCTCATTTTTTCACCCCCGGCCTGACTTTCCTGCACTGTGCCCATCAGATGCTAGGGGAGCAGTGGTGACCATCTCAGTGGCATCATGACACCCCATGCAGTGGGATTGCATGTGGCTTATGGCAAGTGGGTGGCAATAAACCAGTCCTAAGGGTGCAAATGCTGGCAAAGAGGCTGGGACTGGCCATCAGCTGCTGGCAAGAGGGGACGAGGAGCAGCAGGGTGGCTCAGATGCCAAAGCCAAAGATGCTCGGAAGCCCAGAAAGGACAAAAATAGGTGTCTGGGTCATTCAAGAGGGTTTGAGGACCGCTTAAGATCTTTTCCCTCGGAAGCAGCAATTACCAGATGAAAGGGAATGTCTTCAAGCAGGCGTTTTGGAGCATCTGGTTTGTATTTGGCACATTCACTGGGGGAAGCGGGGAAGTCTGGAAGGCTGCTGGCTGGGTTGGTGGCTGGGCAAGGCAGAGGGTGCTGTTCAGAGGATGAGTCTGGTCGCTTACAAAATGCATTTTGACACCAGGAGCATTCCCACATCTCTCCTCCTTTCTGGACTGCTTTGTCAATAATTTTCCAAAGCGTTAACACTGGGCATGAGCTGGATTTCTGCTCATGGGAGGGCAAGGGGCGTCCCCACATGAAGTGGCAAGTAGGGGGATGCACACGTGGTTTTCTTTTTAGGTTTTGCCTTTCCTCAGAGGAGGCATTGGCATGTAATTACCGCCAGCTTTAATCCAGCCAGACCAACTGCCTTTCTGGCAAACCCAAATACAGTAGGAGCCAAAGGTTGTTGCATGCCCTAAATAAAACCATTACAGCCCTGGGGCCTCACCCAAGCCCAGACCGCAAAGCATCCAGGACTGGCTCCATTCAGTTTTTCTGAGCCTGGAAGATTTGGTTTGATGGCAATGACCCATAACTTTTTTTTTTTTTTCCCCCTTACTTTTCCCCTGCAAAGCCACCTGCATGCTTGCAGCCACCGTGGCACCTGCCAGGAGCAGCACATCTGGCCAGTGTTAGAGAGCCTGCTACAGGATGCTCTTGGTTCAATCTTTTCTTGCTAAAATCATTAGTGGCTTTAATTGAAAGCAGAGGTGGGTGAAGGCCCTTAGGCTTTACACACCCCACGACACACCCCACGGCGTGCATGGCTCAGCCCAGCACGTGGCTGTGACCAGTGTCCTCTCAAACTGCTGCCAGATGCAGCCCAATGTCCTGCCCATCCATGGGGTGGACTGAGATTTCAGGCACCACACAAGGACCCTGGAGTAGCCAGGGTCATCCCACTGTGCCTTTCTCCCGGTTATTGCTCCAAACTGAGATTTACTCTGAAACCTGAAGGATTTAACTCTCTATCCCTGGGCAAATACGGCCCAAAGTGATGCAAATGTGTGACCTCACCCAGATCTCAGGAGGTAAATATTGCATCACAATGAGCACGTCCTGTATCCTTTGCCCAGTCTGAGACACTCTGAGTCCATCCTGATGCAGGGACAAGCCAGGCCAGGGAGGAGGTATATGGTGGGAAAAGCTTTCTCCTCCCCTCCCAGTTTAATTATCAGTGTCTCATGTTTTGCAGCGTGATGGACGCTGGTCCTGTCTCCATGCAAGGCTGCCGTGGCTCCTGGCATCCCCACAGAGCTGCCGGCAGGGAGAAGTTGCATTTCACAACCCGTCTTTCCAGGCTCCCACAAGATTACTGTAGGGAGAGGAATGTGCTGGAGAAAATATCCCAACTGCTGTTAAAAGGCACAGTTTTCCCTGCCCGTTTCTGGGATGGCCATTCCTTCACTGAACCAGACACCCTCCTCCAGCTGGCAGCTCCCACTGGAGCCAGCACTGTGTCACCTCTCCATATCACTCCGGGGTGTCTCTGCCTTCCTGGCCTCCCCTTCCCATGCAAATAATTGAAATTGTGATAAGCAGGCTCTTTTATGAAGAAATTCTGCTTTTCCCTCGCAGTGCTCCTAGGACAGAGCTCAGTCACTTTCTATCTTGGCAATAAATCTCCAGGCTCTCCAGGGCACACCCGCCACACAAGGCAGTAGTGGGCCTGCCAGATGCTGTTCTGTCTGGGTGAAGAGCATGCCAGCCAGTGCAGCATCTGTTAATCATTTGCCAGGAGAGCCCAGGCAGTGAGAGAGTCTCAAGTGGAATCCCTTTTGGCCAATCCTTTTGAATCACGGTGAAGGTTTCTGGGCTACCTGGAGGTGAAACAACCTGTGAGCTGCAGCAGCCTGTGATCCTGGGCTGAGAGATGCATCCCACACATCTCTGGAGGAAGGTGAGAAATCTTTCTCCTTGGTCCTTCTTCTTCTAAGAGGCGTAAAATCCTCACCAGACCAAGGCTAAGGTAGCCCTTTTCCTTGATCCCACTCGTCTGCTTTTGCTTCAAAATGCTGTGAGCATCAGATGATGAGATGTGGTCCTGGGCAGTGAAAAGCACTGGGGAAGCTTGAACTGGTTTGGTGTTGAGTCATCTCCTCCTGGGTGATGGCATATGGACAAGGCTGAAAGCGGGGATGGCTTTCTCTGATGTTTCTTCTCGGTTGAGTCTTCTTTCAATATTCCACAATGCCAGTCCACACATTTTGCCTCCAGCAAGTAGAACACCTCCAGGTTCTCCACAGAAGATCTTGTTGCATCTGGGGGTGATGGTAGGGCTGTTGCACTCACTCTGATTTCTCTCCCAGGCTAATTACAAGCCGCTTGGACTCTCTCGGGTGGCTTTGGCAAGTGCTTTGCTTTTCTAGTGCCAGTGCCGGGGAGCCCTGGCCACAGCCATCAAGTCTTTCCCCAACTATTAGAGAGCAGTTATGCTCCTTGTGTGTCTTTTCATTGCCGGAAGCCGGTAAGTGGACAGATCCTACACAAATAAACTTCTCAAGGGCAGAGAGTCAAAATATCCCTGGGCTTGTTTGGTGGGAAGAGGTTAACCAGCGTGAAGTCTATGAATTGCCGCTGACCCGACTTTGTTGACAAAATACAGTGTTATTAATTGGATTTGTAGGCAAACTGCCTGGGGATGTTTAGATGGAACTTGTCCGTGGCAAGGGCTGAGATCTCACTGGGAGAAGATCTGTCTGGGCTCTTTGGAGATGCACCTAGGCCTTGGCTATGGCTCTGGTTTGGGGTTTTGTTGTTGAGGATGTGTCAGGGTCTCAGTCTCCCCCACTGGCCACAGGGCCACACAGATTCACCAACAGCAGAGCTGTAGCAGAGACGGACAGGAGGAACCTGTCAAGAAGCCTGGGACCAGGTGACTGAAATGGTCTCCTGATCTTCTGGAAGGTCTCCTTGCTCATTACAGGACTAAATATTGTCAGACTAGACAATTAAAGTTCATTTCCAACCCAAACCATTCTGTGATTTTTGTGACTACTCTAATGAAGCTCCCGGGTCCCTAAATTCAGGTTTCTGCTCTCAAGCTGAATCCTACACGAGGCATCATTACCTGGACAGGAGCAGAAGCTTCATGATGAAGGTGAGGTTCAGGAGTGTGACCTGTGCTTTTCTGTGGTCCTGAATCCCAGCAGGTGTTCACTGCTGTGTTGACACTGATGCCGCCCACTGTCAGCCTACCCTCAGCTTGGTGGCTTATTTTTGACTGTGGCAGGGCAGTGATCGGTGCATGTCCATGGGTGCCATCGCAGGCTTTCAGCCGCCGTTATGGCAGCTCCGGAGCAGGCTGCTCCTGTCGTGGCTGGCGAGTTCCTTCACAGCGTCTCACGGCCGTGCGTGATGAACAGCTTGCTTCCCTCGGCCTAGGAGCGAGCAGAACACCCACGCTGGCGCCGGCCCAAGACAGAAGCTTTGGGAATCCTCCTCGACAGCATGATAGCAAATGCTCCTCTCGAGCAGGGCCGGTGCTGGGAGGCTCCCAGCAGCAAAGCCCATTCCAGTGCAGGAAGAGCTCGCCTTAGGGTGCGAGATTTCCTGCACCTGCGTGACTGAACGTGCTGGAAAGCACCTTCCAGGTGTACCAGAGTGGTGGAAATCCAACTGCCAGCAGATAAATGTGCCGGTGCCTGCCCTGCCATACTTTGAGGAGGGGAGTGGCACCTAGTGGAGGTGGGCAAAGGGGCTATGCCCTTTCCTCAGTTTCCCTACGAAGCTGGCACTTGCCTCCTAGGCTAGGTCAGCCACATCCAGGTGGAGTTTCATACAGCTTAACTGTATTCCTCAAGGACTGCCAGGTGCCGGTAGCCCACAGGTGAAGCCCCCTCTCTGGGATGCTCAGCCTTGTCTAATTCAAGCTGGGCCGTGTGAACATGACCTGGAAGAGCCAACAGGAGCAAGATCCATTTGCCTGTTCCTCTTGTGCAGCCTCTGGACATGGTCTTGCCCAGGCTGAAGTGGCCCCAGGGTTGAAATGGTCCATCCAGGCTGGAGTTCAGAGCAGCTTGACCGTTCCCTGAGAGCAGCCGTGGCAAGCAGCCCGTGTTTCACAAGTGGGGTTTTCCCATCAGGCTCTCCAGCTGCTATAAATAACAGGAAACGTTTTGTCGTTTTCTGCTCCAGAGAAGGTCAGGAGCTGGATTCTGTGGTCTTTGGAGCTTTAATAAGGTTGGAGATTTATGCAGTGTACCCAGAACTCCCCCAAGACAGCCTGCCTGAGGCTGTTTGGCTTCTTGGATGGAGAAGTCCTGAATGCCAGTCTTTGACAAAGTTACCTTAGCCACCCTTTATGAGCTGTCGGGTCCTGCTAAATCCTTAATGTGCTCTTCATCTCCAGGCCAGATGCTAACTCTTGGATTGCTGCCAAACCAGCTCACGAGAGGTTTGAACCATCCTCTATCAGTGGTAGGAGAAGCTTCTACCATGGATCCCAGGATGGATGGATATAGGGACACCAGCCACTGGTCTTGTGAGCTTGCTGGGAGCTCATCTTCACAGAACTGTAGAATCTGCCCTCGTGAGACCCCACCTGGAGAACTGTGCCCAGGTCTGGGGTCGTCAGCACAGGAAAGACATGGACCTATTAGAGTGGGTCCAGAGGAGGCCACAAAAATGATCAGAGGGCTGGAGCACCTCCCCTCATATTTGTGTTTGCAACAGGATGGAAACCCAGCAAATCAAGTGGGAAGATCCATCCTCAGGGGGTTGCTCAGCCATCCCAACAGCCTTTGTGGGTCCTGGAGAGCCCCAAGCTCAGGTCTGTGCCGCCTGTCATCCCAGCAGCCACACAGGGAGGAGGCAGAGCCCTGTCTGCCGCCTCTCCCATTTCCCCAGCAGATGCAGGAATGCTTTGATGTCCACTTCCCCAGCCCCAGTGCTCAGCACCAGGATTAACCACCAGTCAGACGCCTCCGTCGACTCCAAATAAATCTTCTAAACTCAGACAAGCACCACTCAGAGGGGTCCCAGCATTCCCCTCTTGCAGAATGAGGGTTAAAAATAGTTTTTCCCTTTGCACCTGCCCCTCTGAAGCCAAGGCTGTGTTTTATTTTTAAAGCCCAGGTTTCTTGGTGGTTGGCTCCTCTCCTGGGGCACACAGGCCAGGGACAAATAGAAAAATTGCCCATCTCAGTGGTACAGAGAAGGTGGGCAGTGTGGAATGTGCTCACATAGGTTGGAAGAAACTCTTCCCCCCCTCCTCCAGTCTCTTCTTCCTATAGCCAAGACAGAAATGCAGCTCTAGGGATGATCCTTCAGAAAAATACTGAATTTTGCTCCTTTTTGCATGTTTATGAGAGTGTTTTATTTGTCTCTAAGGGGTTTTGGGGTCAAAGTTAGCATGCCCTGTGCAGATCTCTGAGGCCTGGCTCAGTCCCACTTAAATGGTTTCAGTGAGGCTGAATTATTTTTTGTTAAAGTCCATGTGTTTACATTTCATAAGCTTATTTTAAAACACATGTGTATACAAGAGCAGGCTTATTTATAAGGCAGATTGGCCCGCTATGTCCTTACCTGACTTAAGTGTCAAGGAAGCAGCTTTTTTTAACTTTTTACAAGCACAGTTTAAAATAAAATACTGGTTTGCTGTGCGCCAGTGAATCTGCCCAAGAGAGGAGGTCAGGACAAGGTCGTGTTTTCCAACTGTAAAATGCTGTTTTGCTTATTTACAGAGCTTCCTCTCACTAGCCATCATTTTAGCTTAATATGTTAATGACAGCTGTAGGTAAAAAAAAAAAAAAAAAAAAAAAATTTAATATTCCCCAGAGTCTTGGCAAGCTGAAATCTCAAAGTAGCCAGGCTTCCCAGTGCAACAGCTTTTGGGAACTTTCCATCAGTAAAGCAGGATTTGCTGGGTGACCCATTCTACCCAGGTTCCTGGCAAGATTTCTAATTTCAAGTACCCCAGGGAAATACTTGAGAAAAGCCTTTGTGGTGGCATCTTGGCATTTTCTACTTGCCCTGGAGGAAGGATTTTATTCTTTATTCTTGATTTTAATCCCATGAACTGGTAACGCACCAGTCTCACTGAAGGAAGGTGAGGAGCACTTACGGTGATGCTTCAGTGTTGGACTGTGAGGAGATGTGTGTGGACCTTAAAGGAGGATGGGGAAGGTGAGGAGAGCCCAAGGAACTACGAATTTACACAAAAACAAAGGGAAGCTTTGACTGTAGGACATAAAATTCATCTTTCACAAGAGACAAAAAGCCCACGTGTTTTTATGCCTGTGCTTGGAGAACTTTTCCTGCTTCTATCAAGCTTCCACATGGGACTGGTGAGTATGGACATGAAGACCTAGAAGGTAATGGGACAAGTGTTGACATTTACACCTTGGAGACAGCTGGAGCGGACACAGAGTGAGGGATGGTTTTCCATCCAGCGAAGCTGCAAACCAAAGCCCTGACCACTGGTGGTTATTTAAAGACTCCAGCATTTCCTGCCATGGGAAGGTGCTTGGCCCACGTTCAGCCTGGGCGACTGCTTTCTGCAAAGCCAAATAAACAGCAGCCACTTGAACTTTTCACCTTGCAGGCTCAGCCAGATGCCTCATCCTGGGCCATGACCAGGCACCGTGCCTCGGGTGGGCTTTGTGGATGAGCCTCCTTGGAGGATCCAGAGTGATCACCACATTTTGGGGTTGAGGGTGCATTTCCTGTCTCTGAAGGACCCTGCTGGAAGAGTTTGGTGGTGTTTGGGGCTGAGAGAGGGCATCTGGGAAAGGAGATCTGTGTCTCAGGAATGGGCTGGGATGCGCTTTATGCAAGTCCATGTCCTTCAGTGGCGTTGGGCAGGGCAAAGGGAGGAAATTATATCCTTTAACCCTAGACGTGTGCTTCAGGTGCTAAATTTCCTCAGAGGAGCACAGTTCAAGTAGCCGGGACCAGGAATCTCCTTCATCGTTTAAGGCACGGTGGTATTGCATGACTGTGGTAACCAGATCTGCAGGATGTTCATGAGGGTGCCAAGGCATCAGTGGTGAGATGCCCATAGTGATGCTTCATCCATTGGGGAGGTTAGAGGTGATCCCTTCCAACCTCAGCACTCCTGTGACAGGCCACGTGAGATGTCAGACAGTCATCTGGAGATGACAGAAATACCTGTAGGTATTTTGTTGCTTTTATTGAGTTGTAGTCAACATAATGCGCGTCCTTCATCACTTCTGACCCTTCCTCGGTGAGCTGAGATGTTTCAGCAACTCACATGAACCCTGCAGTGGATGGATGCTCCTCACATCCAGCTCCTCAGCCTGGGAACTTTTGCAAGACTTGGCAGCAGGACTGTTGCAGGAGTATTTCACACAGGACCCAAAAATATTGCTGTCAGTGCAGCGTCGGCCAGCCTGGATGCAGGGTCAGGTCCCTCAGAAATCAGACTGTTGACGAACAAGCTTGAGCGCATTCAAATGTTTCGTCTGATTTTCTTGGACTGCAGAGCTTCCAAGGGAGCCAAAAAACTGGCTGCACCTCGTGTTGACTCTGCAGACCAGAAATACAGCCAGGTTCAGTGAAATAAAGAAGCTCCCGATTCTTGTACTGGTGTAGCAGAGGGGAAAAGCTCAATTTGGAAAAACTCAAATGTCTTTCTAGAGATAAAAATAAGTCCAAGGTGGTGCTCTCTGCCTGTGCTCAGCATCAGGGATGATTGCTCAGGCAGCCCCAGGACCAAAATCCTTGCTTGACATCCCTCTGAATTTCTAGCAGAGAAGCAAATCCAGGAGTATTTCACTTGATCAAGGTCAAAAAGTGTGTCCACACAGGCTTTGGGGAGTGCAGAGAGAAGCTGTGCCAGCAGTGAGCTGGGATGAGAGCACAGGAGACTGACTTAAGGCAGGAGGAGAGCATCACTTTAAACTGCAAATGAACCCTGAAATGATAAAAAAACTTGAAGCAAGCCCACATTTCGGGTCAGGCTGGCCGTGAATCAGCTCTAGAAAACGAAAGATGAAACTTTCTTACTTCAGTTCGAGTTATGAACTTATAAACTCTCATTTATCTGGTTTAGTGGACGCAAGCCAGAGACATTTTTTGAGGTTAGTGGATGGGACAGCTTCCTGAAAATGAACTCATTGAAAAGGCGTGATTTGAAGACAAAGTTTGTCTCAAATTCTCGTATTGTACGAGACTGGGTTAATGTGACATGGAGATACCTTCTGTGTATCCCAGACCTGCTCTTGAGCATCCTCCATCCATTTAGTGCTCTCTGCTGAAATGTAGAGGCATGATAAATCACTTCCAAAAATGAAAGTTAAAAAAAAACTAATCAGATTTTAAGCCCATCTGAATGATGACAAATGTGCAAAAAGCTTTTGCACAGGACAGCCAAGTAACCTTACTCCATTCCCCCCAAGATAACAAGCACAGACTGGCAGTGAACTGTGGACAAGTGGGGCAGCCCATAGTCCAGCTTTGTGATTTCATGGCCCAAAGATGGAAGTCAGAATAGGAGTGTCTCACAGGTAGGTGCAGTTTTTGTCAGCAAATCTTAGTACTTTTTTTTCCAAAACAAGGCTATTTTCCCCCCTCTGTTTCCCTTTAAAATACTGATTTATTTTTGCTGTTGCTTTAAAAATGGCTGTGTATTCCCCACAGCTGTCTTCTATCATTACAAAAATCAGAATATCTGCCTGAAGCTAGGTGTAAAAACGCAGCAGAGGCGTCATGCAGGCACCTGGGCTAAAATTGGTATCAGTTAAAGTTAGGGGAGATTTCATGGAGCTGTTGTTTGTTTTATTGAAGTGGACACATTGAGGACCAGGGTTTTATCAATGGCCTGGCATCAGAGGGATGCACTACTGGTCCTGGATACTGTGAATCTTCCTCATTCTTGGTGCTGTGGCTGCAAGCTGGAAGGTTGTCTGGGATGTGCTCCTGGTGAGGAGTTGGTGATGTTGTCACCAGCTTTGGAGGCAGCGACGCCACAATGATGCTCCTGCCTGTGGTTGTGCTGGAGAAGTGGGTGAGCTCAGAGTTGGTTCTTAGTGTTAACTAAAATCTCCGATTCCTACACTGTGCCAGTCTCCTGGGAGCAGATTTGGGGCAGGTGTTCCTCTGTGCCTGGTTTAGGTGATGGTTCCATGGGTGCACCCATCCAGATGCAGATCACCACAGTCCTGCTGGCTTGTGAGACTCAGACAGGAAGGCTGTGGGTCCAGCTACATGGGAGAGGTTGGTTGGCATTTCCAAACCCTGCAGGGAAGTCTCTTTGTGAGGTCCCCAGAGTCTTTCAGGTGCAACTGGCTGGTGGAGCTTGAGGGAAGTCCCTCTGCTGCGTTTCTAGTAAATGCCAGCCCAGGACGTGCTAATGGCAGCAGAGAGGATGTGCTCCATCTGCGTGACGGATGACACTTAGGGGAGATCTGGAAACAGGATGGGGATGTTTTATTGACTAGCTGATAAAAGAAAATGCCAGAGAAATTCCCATGTGGGAACACACAGCAGAGTTTCACCCCATGCCTCGGCACTGAATTACAGTGCTCATTTAGCAACCCTTGGCTGCCTGTCCCAGTGCTGCCCACAGTGCCCTGCCAGTACAGCTGCCTGTTTGCAGAGAGATGAGCTGGGAACGGATCAAGCTGAAAATAAACTTTTTTATTTATTTTTTAATTCTCCCAAGGCAAAATCGACTCCATGGTGCCTTTGCCAAGATGGCCATCGATGTCATGATGGCCTCATGCTGCTAGAACTGAGCCAAACCAATACCTGCTGACTTTGCACTGGAGCAAATGAGCCCTGTGTCCTGTGGCTGGAGGGAACATCTTCAATGCCCCTTGTCTCTGCTCCCTCTGTCCCACTGTGGTCCAGCCCACGCCAGGCTGGTTTTGCTGTTGGTTATCACATGCAATGCCAAATTCAAATTATTTGTGAAATAGCAAAACATTGTTTGTGCTGGCTGCTGGAGTACTCTGTACAAGTGTGTGCCTGTAGGGTTTTTCTGCTAGGATAGTTGAAATAGTGTGGATTTCAGCATGGAGCCGGGTATATTAATAGGAATGCCCTCATTTTGCTTTTTCTCTGTACCAAAGGAGTTGCAGTGGGGAAATTGAACCTTAAGTCAGCACTGGGTGTTCTGCAAGGTCTCCATAGATATTCTTTGATGTTGTGTTTTCTGTTTACTGGAGCCTGGCTCTTTAAGAAGCAGCATGAAAAAGAGATTGAGAAAAACCCTCCCAGGGTACACCCATGGCCAGCAGGATAGCAGGTGTCTGTCTGTCTCCCTCCCCAGGCTGAAACCCTCTTATATACCCCTGGGAGCAGAGGGACAGGGACCATTCTGGACAGATCTCAAAGCCAGTATTTAACCCAGACAGCTTGTTACTGGTGTTGCTTTTTCCCTACTGAGAGCCGGAGCATGTGCGTGTGCATCCCCAGAAACATTTACTATGATCAGTCGGCTTCATCATAAATGATGAATTTGGGCTTGCAGCTTCATTTACCCAGGGAAGCTCGTTTGCTTTTCAGCTTGATTAGAGCCTGCTCCAGCGTAGCAAGGGTGGCTGAGAAATGCCACCCATGCCAGGGTGTCAAAATGCCTCTGAAACCTTTCAGGAGCCGGGGAGCCAAGCAGAGCCGGGAAACCAAGCGGAGCTGGAGCAGCTTGCGTGTCTCCAGGCCATTAAAGCTCACCCCTGGGGCTGGGGAGGATGTGCAGAGCACGGATGAAATGCTGCATCCTGCCTGTCCCATCCCTGCTGGATCCGGCCATAGGAGCTGAGGAAGTTTTCCGGCTTAGCAGGGTGGGGAGGCTTCACATCTCAGCCGTTATTTAATTTTCAGGTGATAAAAGCGTCGCTTCCCTGCCCGGCGCATCAGAGCAGCCAGCACCTTCAAACGCTCTTCTTTCTCCAGGGAATTTGCATTTCCCTAAAGGCAGCACCAGATTTATGCAAAAATCTGGATGAAAGAAAGTCAAAGGCAAAGCATGCTCATGAGTAAGCTTTCCTGGGCACTTCCTGAACAGTCAGATGCTCTCCCTCCAACCATTTGGCATTCTGGGGAGAAGTGATGCTGACTGCAGGCTCCTCCAGCCCCAGAAACACTGTGTGATGACCGCTTGACCTCCATGTTGTCCCAAGAGTGGTATCAGTCTGGAAAGGTGCTTTGAGGTTGCAACATCCCGCTGTTGGATTCGCTTTTCCTGGGTGTGCCATTCCATAGGATGTGGCATCCCCTCTTGTGGTGTTTAGGTGATGTTTCCACTCCAGACAGGATGGACTTCTTCCTCATCCTGCCGTTCCCCTGAGGATGTTGTCCTTCTCCTTCAGTGATCTCCAAAATCACCTGGGCATGGTCCATCACAGCCAGCTGGCTGTGCTGCATGACCTTCTCCTTGCTTTCCCTGACAGGATGGGAAGAGCACCAAGTGTCATCATCTCACAGTGGCTCTGACACGAGCTTTTTGCTCATGCAAATCATTGCAATTTCCCTTCCTGAGATACCAGGGCGTTTGCTGGCTTTTATAAAGCCACTGCTGGAAATCCTTCCTGTGAATGACAGGAATAGGATTGGATGACTGTTCATCTTCTGTATCGAAAGACAGTTCATTTAAGTTCAAGAAGCACCAGGATCTGTATAGTTTGCCATCCTTTTTTAGCTGGTTTCACCTGCAACAGTGGCTGGGAGCAGTCTTGGCATGCCAGAGCATCTCTGTGTGACAAGTGAGGATGTGATTTAAAATGTGCTCGTCTGGGGTTGCAGCAGCTGCTCTCTGCTTCTGGTGTGCAGCCCAGAAAGGGACAGGCTTGATGGTAATTGGGGAGCCCATTTTTGCAGACCAAGACCACGTCCCAAGCTGCAGCATTGTAGGGCTCCAGTCCTAACGATTTGTCATCCCATTTTCCTAATTCTCAGAGTGTTCTCTTCCGGCAAGGTTTTTTTAATAGCTGGGTTAAACTTGAATCCAATTTGAACCCCACTTGATGAAGAAGCAAGTGGGGACCTGGGTGGGAGCTGATGTGGAGAACCTGGGGGAAGGGTCGTGGTGACACCCAACCACCCTGGCCATCAGGCATTCAGAGAATCATGGAATGGTTTGGGATGGAAAGGACCTTTAAAGACTATCTAGTTTCAACCGTGCTGCCATGGACAGAGACACCTTCGATTGCACCAGGTCACTCAAGGCCTCATCCAGCCTTGCCTTGAACACTTCCAGGGATGGGGCAGCCACAGCTTCTGGGGGCAGCCTGTTTTCAGTGTGTCGCCATTCCCATCATAACAAATTTCCTCCTTATGTTCAATATGAACCTGCCCTTTCAATTTAAAGCTGTTGCTTTTTGTGCTATCACTACAGGCCCATGTAAAAGTCTTTTTCCGTCTTTTTTTTTTCAACCTCCCTTTAATACATTGAAAGGCTGCAGTGAGGTCTCCCTGGCCACCAATTCCTGAGCTGGAGAAAGAGCCACGGCCATATCCTCACCTTTTTATGCCCATCTGAGCCCAGCTGCAAGGTGCATTTCTCAGGGGCTTTGAGTTTCTATAGTTCTGTAGTTGGGAAAATGCGTCAAGTTGCACCAGGGGAGGTTCAGGTTGGATATCAGGAAGTTTCTTCACTGAAGGAGCGATTCAGCATTGGAACGGGTGACTCAGGGAAGGGGTGGAAACCATCCCTAAAGTGTTCAAAAATGGGTAGACATGGTACTCAGGAATGTAGTTGGGTGGGCAGGATGGTGCTTGGTTGAAGGATGGGCTTGATGAGCTTGGAGATCCTTTCCAACGTGAATGATTCTACAATTCTATGATTCTAGTTTGCAGACCCTGAGCAATCTGAACTCTGCACTTAAGTCTCCTTACTCCAAAGTGATGCTTGATCCTCCCTCCTCCTCCTTCCAGTTTGGTGCCCCATCTCCCGTGTGGTCAGAGTGCAAATCAGGCTGAGGACATGGGGCAGTGCTTTACACACCAGCCAGGCTCTGCAGAGTGAGCGGAGACATTGACGTCCCTCCAGCGAGAACAGCTGTGACTTTCAGCATTTCATGCCCTTTGATCTTTTATGTGAAAGAAAACCACCTTTATTTGCTCTGCAAGCTCCCACGGGTGGGGGACAACTCTTGGCACAGCACTGGGGTTTTGCGCAAGGGCGGCAGGACCAAAGGATTTTGTCCCTGTTGCTCGGGATGACTGGGTCCAGGAGGATAGGAGAGGGTGCAGAGGAGCAGGAGAGGGTTCAGGATCAGGCCATGCTGTAGCCATGCATCCAAAACTGGCAGCTTGGAAGTACCCACCTTTGTCCCTAGAGCTTTGTCAACATGTTGTTTTTGCAGAGCACTTGTCCTGTGGCAACCACGGAGCTCTGCTGTGGCTTTTTGCTGGAGCTAAGGGGTTTTCTGGAAGAGGGTTTTAGGGAAAACCATCTCTGCAGGACCTGGGCTCAGTGGAAGGACCTATGAGCATGGTGTGCTGGGGGGTCCTGATAACACTGCTAGACCTTGCCACATCCTACCCAGGAGCAGCCTATTTTCCCATCTCCTTTCACTTGCTCCATGGCTTTTAATTATCCTGGCTGACACTCAATCGTGCTTCCCCCAGGATCTCTCTGTATTGTTGATAGCCCTGAGGGGACACTTCTTACCTACATGCAGCATCTCTATCCCATCCTGCTGAAACAGGGACATCCTTGGAGGGCCTATTTCAAGGGGTGGTTTGTGCTGTTAAAGTGACAATGGCTGTGGCTGGTGAGGATGAGGAGGAGACAACCCAGGGTTTTCCATGCAGCTGTGTCCCCATGGGCTTGGTGGCTGCCTTCGGAAGTGCTTTGTTATCCATCATGAAGGAGAGGGCTGGTGGTGCTGCCGCCTCACAGCAGCCTGTCATGATATGTGTGACCCTGTCTCCATGGGGTGAAATGTGTAAACCAAATAGTGCAGAGCAAGAGCAAGATGGTTTGGGAGGACAACTCCTGACAGCACAGGGTCTGGATGGTGGAGGAAGCTCAGTGACCCACAAACACCATCTAAACCTGGTGCCATTGACTTGGCAGAGCTGCCTTTCTCCAGAGCTGGGCTTCTCTGGACAATGCTGACCATAGCTTGATGCCACCAGAGGTCTTTCCATGGGGCACATCACAGGCAGAGCGTGTTCTGTTCCATGTTGCATCCCCAGCATGTCACAGAGCACTATTTCAACATTGTCAGCAGGTCAAAATCCACCCTTTGGGTAGGTTTGAGTCACCTGGAGCCCCCTTCATCATCAGCAAACTTCATCAAAGCCACCGTGGCCTGTCTGGGTTGGTGGTTGTGCAAGAGGCGCCAGTGACGCAGACAGGGTTCTGGTGGCCTTGGGTCAGGGTTGCTGGTGGCCTGACGAGGACGTAAGACCAGGTAATGTAGGGACGATTTCCCATCAGAATCCCACCACCAAGCAGGGACATGGCAAATAGCAAAGTTCAGGTCTGGTGGGACACAGGCTAAGACTCAAACTGTACCTCAAAGGGGGGTCATGACAGCTCCTCCCTGCCCTTCCCAGGAGTGTGCCGCTGTTTCTCATGTTTCCCCCAAAAAAGGCATCATTCTACACCCCCACCCCCAAATTTTGCCACCTGCCACGAGTATTAAATTCGCTCAAAATACTGTGAGAAACCACAAGAAAAGCTGGGCAGATGTTCAGCTGCACTAAAGTTTCGGGATGAGAGAGACGTGGCAGTGGCACTTGTTTGGGGGAACCACTGGGGTCAATTTGCCCCCAGTGTGTGTTTTGGAGTGAGAACACTGCTTTGGGGTTCTTTTCTTTCCAAAGATACTCTTGGGCAAGGGTTGGAGCCTGGAAATGCCCAATCACACATGGAATTGCTTTTTTTCCCTGATTCTTCTGGCCAAAAGAAATCCCTGAAGGATGGGGGCAGCTGGCCCCCAGTATTTGGGGTGCCTGACTTCCCTGTGCATCGGGCACCGGAGCGTGGGGACCGTCCGTCCCCAAACGACCGAGTCTTCCACCCCTCCCCAAAAAAACCCTCTAGGGCACACCCTCTGCAGATTTGGGAGGCAGCCAGCCCCAAGCCTGTTATTACTTTTCCCTGTGGAGTTGGCCTCTCTTCTTCCCCCCACTTTCTCTTTTTTTTCCTCCTTTCCCTTCAAATCCAAGCCAGGAAAAGCCTCTGACGTCGGCATCACGGCTGTGAGCTCCTCGTGGCTGCTGGGGGAAGGCAATGGAGGGGATATCCCAGATCATAAAACCAGGATCTTGCTATGAGCAGGGCCACTGGTGGCTGCCTGTGAGTTGTCCACTGCCAGGGGCAGGGTGGGAGGGATGCGTGGGGGACTGTGTTCAGCTGGGGAGGGTTCCTTTTCCCCACAGTGCAGAAGGTTTAGTGCCTTTTTGTGGGTTTTGTGATCCTCTGGTGGCTGTATCTCTTATGGTACAAGAAGGAGTTAGGTTAAATAAAATGCTGTCCATGGAGACCTCAAATTCGAGCTGCTTGAGGGCTGCATGTGAAGGGAAAAGCTGAAATTCCAGCTAAAGGGCTGTTAAAGGGGTGCTTGAAGCATCATGTTTCCTCCAGGGCATTGCCCCATGAGCTCTGGACTGGAGAGGCAGCCCTGACACTGGTGGCATCACAGGAATCCTAATGTCAGCACAGAGTCCATGTCCAGGGGTTGTGAATGTGGGTGAGAGGGAAAAAACTCCCAAAGGACCTTTGTAGACACTTTGCACACTGCTCCTCAGCCTCCCTTCAAAGACAAAAGGTACAAATAACAAGATAAGAAATGGTCGATCATGTTACCGGTGCCTCCGGTGCATTCCCAGCTTGCACAGTGCTGGGAAGACTGTGCTTTTTTTATCTGGCTGGCTGGCTCGCTGTCTCAGCTTCCCCACTCCTCCCTCTTTCCTGGTATCCTGAGTGCCTCCTGCTTGCAAATGTACACGCCAACATCGTGCTGGCATCTTTCCCTGCTCTCTAAATGCTACCAAACTCCTAAAGTCTGACTGGAGCTGCACAGCTCTCTTTGGGAAAATTTCGTGTTAGCCAGTATTTACTGCACACCAAAAAGGATGTGGGGAAAGATGCATGACCTGTTTTATCTTGCAGGTGTGTTTTCATGGGCTGTCAAGAGCCTCCCATCGCTCTCCGTCTGCACCTGTGCATTTTTAATCCTCCTTGTTGCGTTTTGCTTAGAAAACATCACATGCAGCGAGAGAAACAACCTAAAAAATAAGCCCTTGGAGGAAAAACCCCACGATGCTTCCCTGGCGGATGGTGCTGGGCACTGCTCAGATACCCCATAGCCACCACGGTACCCAGCATGACTTTTCTAGGACATCTCGTCTGCTCTGTCCAGCTCTGCACCTGGAGCAGGACGTGCCGGTTGCCACTTACACCACTCCCCACAGATGCTGGCTAGTGCCGGGTGTTTTGTTTCCGTCGCTCTCCTCCCGGACCTTTGCTGTTTCCTTCCGTGCGGATGCAACTGGAGGAAATCTCAGTGCGCTGGCTGTGTCCCAGCTGCAGTCGTGGGCTGGGGACAGCACTGTGGCTCTCTGTGTCCTGGGACCTGTCCTCCCTGGCAGTGATGGTGATGGTGGCAGTGGTGATGCTGCTCATGCTGGTGGCAGTGGTGGCAGTGGTGGCAGTGATGGTGCTGCTCATGCTAGTGGAACCCAGTGGTATCAGTGGTAGTGTTGCTCATAGTGATGGCAGCGGTGACTCTGGTGGCAGTGGTTGGAATGGTGGCAGTGGTGGTGGTGCTGCTGGTGCTGGTGATGCTGGTGGCAATGGTGGTGTTGGTGGCAGTAGTGACATGGTGGTGGTGACAGTGGTACTGCTCATGCTAGTGGCAGTGGTGGTGATGGCAGTGGCACTCCTCGTACTGATATCAGTGGTGACGCTGGCGGCAGTAGTGGTGCACATGGCAGTGGTCATTGTGGTGGTGGTGGTGGTGGCAATGGTGCCATTGGTGGTGCTGCTGATTCTGGTTGCAGTGATGGTGGTGGCAGTAGTGACACTGGTGGCAGCGGTGTCAGTGGTGGTGCTGGTGGCAGTGGTGATGCTGTTGGTGCTGCTCATGCTGGTGGCAGTAGTGGTACTGCTGGTACAGATCTCATGTGCACCTGAATCTCACAGACCTGCTCCTTGTGGTCACTCGTGTCAGTGGCAATGACATGTGCAGAAACTTCTGCATGGTGATGGCTGAGACTGCTCAGAAGCCTGGATTCCATTTTCAGGGTGATGGAAGTGCTTGTTGGGAGCAGGGAGAGCAGGACTTCATCAGCCTTAAGGAGAAAGGGCTGGTCGGTGCCTTGCAATGTGAGCTGGAAGCAAGAGAGAGGTCGAGGAAGTGTGACACAGCTGGGTGTTTTGTTGGGTTTCTCTGAAGGTGAACTTTGAACAGGAGATGTGCTCACTCCAAGATCGCTATATTTATGTACGGGTGAGATACACATTGTTTACGTGAGTAAGAGCCTTTGTTCCGAGTCCCGCTGCTAAAGCCCACGTGGAGCGACACTTTGGCTCTGCAGAGCTTCCTTTTCATTCTCTTGGGGAGGTGCTGTGTTTAGGAAAACCTGACTCCACCATCTGTGTCCCGCTAGCCAGGTACCAGCAGCACAGCCGTCAGGTCAGGCATCTGCTCAGCACTTCAACCAAGCTCTTCCATTCACTGGGTGAAGATCTGATCTTTATTTTCCATCAAGTTGCTGTGAGGAAGATCAGCCTCATTCCTCTGTTGCAGGCTAAGTCCCTGGACAGCTGGGATGAGGCTGAGACATTTGAAATGGTGTTGCCACACTGCAAAGGAATATTTCAGAGACCGCTGAGATCCCCTCAGCTTTGTGGGTGTAAGACAAAGAGATGATGGCTCAGTGGTCACCGTCCCCCAGAGCAGCATCCTTCACTGCTCTCTTGCCGCGCTGGTGTGTGTTCATCCTGGATCCTCAGAGGGCTCGTGGCTGCACAATTCTTGTGTAAGAAGCAGAAATTTCCAGAGTCATGGTGAAAAAAAAGTTACAGAATCACTAAAGTTGGAAAAGATCCCTGAGATCCTGGAGTCCAACTGTTAACCTAGCACTGCCAGGTCCACCAGTGAACCATGTGCCACATCCATGCTTCTTTGGAACACTTTCAGGGATGGTGATTCCACCACTTCCCTGGGCAGCCTGCTCCAATGTCTGGCCGCCCTTTCAGTGAACAAACTCTTCCTAATATCCAATCTAAACCTCCCCTGGCGCAATCTGAGGCTGTTTCATCTTATCCTGTCGCTTTGTTACGTGGAAGAAGACACCAACCCCCAACTGGCTACAACTTCCTTTCCTTGGGCTTCCCCAAGATGGGTTTGAGCCTGACAGGCCAGTGCTGCATAGCTGAGCATCCTCATCCAGGGCTTGTTCACTGTGTCCTCACATGCTTCCTCTAGATCCCCCAGAGCACTCAAATCAGAAGGATTTATATTCCAGTTGGCAGGTTATTAATATTAGCTGAAATTCCCTTTTCCACATTGTTCTGCCATGCTTAATATGGAGATCAGCATCGTGGCCTGAAACGACGGGGTTGATTTGTGATTGAATATCCATTAGGGATTTATGGGCTTCGGGGCTGAATTGCTGAGACGTGCGATTGCCAAAATACTTGAAACGCTTCCACTGGAGAGGAGACCTTGTGGGAAAGGAGCACTCGTTGTTCTCATAGGCAGGCGGTTCCCACTGAGCCTCCGTTACTGGCAGTGAGCACACCCAAGCCAATAAAAAATTGTCCAGGATCCGGAGCGCCGATGGAGCATGAACTGTGTGTCGGATGATGACAGGGGCCAGTGCAGGCATTGGTGCTGGCAGCAGCTCCCAGTCCCATGGGCTTGCTCAGTGGGTGGGATTTAATCCAGGACACGGGTAAACATGGGCACAGTTCGTATTAATGTCCCTGGCAGCCGGTTAAAACGAGGTTTGAGGTTGTTTGGAGGGAGAAAAGTGGTTTTTTGCTGCTTTCCCTTGTGCACCTCTGGTGCTGGTGTGTCAGATCAGATCGATCATCGGGATCAGGTCAAATCATCAGGACAGATGGCATTAAACACACTGGAAGCCTGAAGAGCAAAGGCATGAAAAGTAAAAGCAAAAGATCCTCAAGTCTTTTTGTTTAGAGAAACTGGATTTTCAAGGTAATGCTTTGGGGAAATTCCTACTTTGCATCAGCTCTTCCATTTGAGCAGGCGACTGTGGCTGCCCATCTCTCCCACCTCCCATCACTTTGGAGGGTTTTAAGCTCTCTTTTCCTTAAAATGACAAATATGAACCTTGCTGAGGGGATTGCCAGCAGGTTTTCCTTGGGAAACATTCACTCACTGAGTTGTTGGCTCTTTTCGTGGTTGTGTTGGCCAGCAGATCAGCAGCTGGACATGTAGGAGTCACACAGCCAAAGCCCACCCATAATTACGCTCCAGGAATACCAAATTGGTTCTTAGCCAGCCATGGTGAGATTGCCTTGGGAAGAAGCAGACCCCACAAACAAAGTGGTGGGTGGGATCATCACTGAAAAAGCATGCTGAACACTGGGGAGAGCAGTCCATCTTGCAGGATCGTTGTGAGTTTTGAGCAAAAATTCTGGCTGCTGTGGTCCAGCTGGGGAGGGTCAGGTACCCTGGGGGGGTCAGCATTGTCTGTGGGCTGAGCTGCTCTGAATCACACATAAAATGCTGCAGGGAGGCAGCTCCCACCTCACTCCCAGCCCTCAGCCAAGCTCTCAGCCTCCATCAGCTGCTAAAATCTGATTTTCTGAGTGGGGACTTGAAGGTCTTCCGCCCCTGAATGTCCCACTCATCCCCTGCAGCCCAGGCAGAGTTTGAACTTTGCAGAACATCCTTGCAGGGCTCTGGGATAGCATTATCCCCTTTTTTTATGGGCAAAAAAAATTAGTCAGATGTGATGGGACGTGGTTGTTGGGAAAAGTCTGTGATTTCAGCAGTCAAAGTGGGCACTTTCAGCAGAGCAGCTCTGCTTCCCTTGACACCTCACCTGGCTTTTTTCCTGTTGCTATTTTAACTTTTTCATTCCTGGGTACCACTGGAGAAGCAGGAGCTGTTAAACATGTTGTAAATGATGCTCAGGGCTGGGTGAACCCATGGTCAGCACCCAGGTGCTGTGATGAGCTGGTCAGTGCTCAGCTCATTTCCCTGCTCCCACCTTGTCTCATTGCATAAGGGTGAAACAATCCAGAGGGGAAAGTTTCTGGCTGCTGTGAGGAGAGGCAAGGGGGTGCCTGCTGGTCTGGCTCGGGTTACTTATGTGCTTATGGTCTATTTTGAGGCTCTGGCCACGCGGCACTAAGCAGCCACTGACCTGGGGGAAGGACCAGCTTCAAAACAAGAGTCCAGTGGGGAACAGCCTGGGGAGGCACCAGCTGGGTTTCCCTCAGCTCGGAGTGGGGCTAGCAGAGCCCTCGCCTCCCCGCTGGGCCCATCATCTCGTGGATTTGGGTATTTCCACAGTGGGAATTGATTTTCTTTTTTAATTCTTCCCACTGCCATCCTTCAAAGCAAAGATGCCATGGGATGAGGGGCCAGGGTCCGTTGCTGGGAGATGTGGTGGCGGTGTGGGAGTGTGGATGACCAGGCAGGGAGACACATCCATCACTAACGCTGGCAAAACCACACACACGCGACCCCCTCCTCGGCCCCCCCTCCCCAAGATAGCTCATTTGCAGGCGGCTTAATTCTCCTAAGAGCATTAGAGGTGCATTTGGTGGACATGAGCCCAGTGCCAGGAGCATGTGGCCGATTAGCAGCAGCAGCAGCTGGGTTCGGGCACAGCGTGCATTTGGGGTGGAGATATTCAACGTGCTTTTTGGGGACACAAAGGTGAGGTCTGGGGGGTCTGGATGGGTGTCGGGAGGGTCAGCTGGCATGGATTGGGTGCTTAAATCCACCAGCAGGTGCAGATGTTGGGTGGCATGTGGGAGCAAGTCGTTCCCTGCCATGTGCTTTTCCCTTCTGCATGTGAAATGTGAGTTACCCCCTCTAGCTTTCTGGTGCCATTTCAGCTCTCCAGGCGATAGTTCAGCTTTAGCTTTAAATACCACCTTGCTTTCTAATGTATGGTCTCTTGTGAAGATGAGGATGGTCAGGGATACTCATACGGGATGTATAAAGTGATGGTGCCTTCAGGGGCACCCACACCAGGCAGGGGCTTCCTTGGAGAGGAGGACACTCTTACCACCGCGTTTCCCTTTCCCTCACCTGCAGCCTCGCTCTCCGCTGGGATTTATGGAGGTGCTGAGGAGCAGCTGTGAGCCCCGCAGCCCCCGGCAGCCCGCCCTGTGAAGCAGCCCCCGGCCGCCTCTCCTCGTCTCGCCCAGCACCCCGACCCTCCGACTCAACCATTCAAGGCTCCCGTGCATGGATCGCCCCAGCGAGGCACCGCTGCCGGACGCCGCCGACGCCGCCCCGTAGGCTCCCGGCCCCCCGTGCCGCCCCCAAGTACTCCACATACCCCGATGGGGTAACGTGACGGGGGTCACCCTCCCGCCACCAACCACCCCCCATATGCAGAGGCCTTTCTAGAGCGCCCGGGAGCGCGCGGCACCGGAGGCAGCAGCCGCTCGCCGTCGCACACACGCAGAGGACGCCAACACTACAGCAAAGGGATTTTTTTTTTTTTTAATTATTATTATTATTATCATTAATATTATTTTTTTTTCCCCCATCTGGCTTTTTTTCCTCCTGGGGGGCTTGTGGTGTGTCAAGGAAGCCAGCGCGCTCCCAGGAGTTGGGATTATTTGCACAACGTCTGTATATTGAGTTCTCGATCCTGTTTTATTTTTATTTTTGAAGTGCAGAGGGGTTGTTGGGTTTTTGTTTGTTTCTTTTTTTTGCCCCTCCACGCCACACTTTTCTTGGGTTTTTCCCCACCACTGTCAGCACCACCTCACCTTCCCACTGTCCCACCATGGCCCGGATGAACCGCCCTGCCCCCGTGGAGGTCTGCTACAAAAACATGAGGTTCCTCATCACCCACAATCCCACCAATGCCACGCTCAGCACCTTCTTGGAGGTAAGGAGGGGAGATTGGAAGGTGGGGACCAGGATCCGGTTGAATCTTTCGAGGCTAAAAGCTGATGTAGATGAGAGGGCAGCACATCCCTTTTGGTACCAGGGTCCCTGGTGGCATCCTGGGGCAGTGGGTCCAGTCATTGCCAGCTTTTTGGGATGGGATGTTTTTCAGGACCCCAAGTGTGATGTTTGGGCACAGTAGAGATGGAGCAGAGTTTCCCCATTCCCGCTGCATCCCCTGCCAGCTCCACTAGCACATCATGTCACAGGGTTTTGGAGCGACGCACATGGGTGCACGCAAGCTGCCCTGCACCTCCCAGCACCTCAGTAACGGCTTTTCATCCCAAATATCCCAGTGTATTTCCAATGCCCAGAGTGTGTTGGGTGGTGCTGGAGAGCTTGGTGTTGAAAGAGCCAGCACTGGCAGCAGCTGTGTGAGTGACACTGCCTCAGGGTGACAGGAAGGTGGCTGTGATCTGGGGACAGGCACCCCATACCCTGCATGCTGTACACATGGTGATGGGGACCACACCAGTGGGAAGGGAGAAAAATTCCCCTCTCCTCCAGCCTCTTCGACTTTTGGCCAGGCTGCTGAGCGTGTTGGGGGCTCACCACGGTCTGGTGAGCGCACATGGGGAACAAAGGAGGTGGATCATTGGTGGGGATGATCTCATGATGCCTGGCAAGGCCGGTGCACCAGGCACATAATCCGGGGGCAATCCTCGCGCCGGGCAACGAGCCATGCTGGCAGCATCCCAAGTCCCACGCCTGAGCCTGCGGCATGTTGGAGTGATGATGGGACACAGCAGCGAGGTGGAGAAGGAGCCCCTGAGCCATCTGTGAGATGCTGAGCTTGGTTGGTGGGGTGTGCTACAACTCCCCCCTGAGCTGCCTCCATGCATTTCTGCATCAGGAGTGTGACCTCACCAGGCACAAATAATTTCTCCTTCAGAGGACTCACACCCATGTCAGGGATGTTTCTTTGCCTGGAGTGTAAAATCCCTGCTGATGTGGCTGTCAGGGCTTAAAAATAAATGGCCCCATTGGTACTTACGACTCTGAGGAGTCATAAAGACGCTGGTTAAAAATCCTACAAGGCCCCGTAGCTTTGATGTCCTGGGATTTCATGTTTCCTTGTGCCTGCCAGGCTGAATGGACCACAGCTCAAGGTTTCAGAGATGGGGCACAGCACTGTTTTAGGGTTCATACTGCTCCACATGGTCATAGCAGGGCTTGGATGTGTTGGGGTTAACTGGGGTGCATCTGGCAGGGTCTGTTCAGACCTCTCCTTCTCCTTGCCTCCCCAGGACTTGAAGAAATACGGTGCCACCACAGTCGTGCGAGTGTGTGAAGTGACCTATGACAAGACCCCCCTGGAAAAGGATGGCATCACTGTCATGGTAGGTGGGCAGCAGGATGGACACCAGGGAGGCTGCCCCAACACTACCCTTAAATATCGCATCCCTTGGGGCTGTTAAACACCCTGGCAGTCCAACACAGCATCACACTCAGGCAAGAACAGGGTTGGAAGCCCAGCTGAGCTGAGCTGAGGCTGGTGCTTTAAAAAGAGAAGTGCTGCCCACGCAGCCGAAACTGTGACTCACCCGGCTGAGTCGGCAGCTGCCTTCCCTGCCTGTTGCTCAGGCTTTGAAACATCCAGGGATGAGAGCGCCTGATCCCACGTGGAAGATGCGCGTGGTTCCCATTACCCTCGGCGTTATCTTATCCTGGGGGGTGGTGTGAGGGTTTTTTGCTCTTGCAGCAGCCGGCTGGTGCAGCTGGGGGGCATGAAAGGGAGCAGGCAGCAAGCTGGGAAAGGCAGAGCAGGCAGCTGCCTGGGCTGTATCTTGGCTGATAAGTAATTGGAGATGATGTCAGGCGTGATAGCCCTGCCAGGGAGTTCAGCTCCAGCTGGGAAGTGAGGCTCTGCTCATTATTTAGGGAATGGTTTGAAAGTGCCTGGTCTCTCCTAGGGTGGTCCTCTGTGTGTAGGATCTCTTTATACAGCTCTGTCTGTATAATGTATATCCTAGAGACAGAGAAGGCTGTATCTTAGATTCTCAGGGATATAGGTGGATAATCCTGTGGCTCTCCAGATACAGATCCTCCAGATGCAGATGTCTCTAGATATAGATGCAATCCGTGTCTCTACAGGATATATCTTGGAAAGATTACTGTATCCTACGTATAGAATCTGTATGTTGGAGATCATATCTGCTCACTTACACACCAAATTCTGCCTTTTACCCCATTTCTACCTGGAGCCTCCAGTCTGAGTTTCTATATCTAGGATATATGTACATCTTTATATTTCTTATATCTCTCTTATGTGGAGAGACACAAATCTAGGATATGTTTTATATAGAGAGTTAGAGAAACTATATAAGACACTATAGAAACTAAATAGCTTCTATAGCAACGTTTCTATAACCGTATAGAAACTATGTAAGGTAAATTGTAGAGATATCTATAACCCAGTTTTCTGTAGCTAGATGTATTTCTGCTGATACAGAAATATCTCTATAATTAAATCTATAAATTTTTGAGATATATATTTCATGGTATATATTTATATTTGGTATACACAGTTTGGTATATTTTTTTATCTGTATCTTGATACATATATATATTTAACATATATCTTGGTGCACAAGTCTGATGAGGAGCAGCTGAGGGTGTTGAGCCTGGAGAAAAGGAGGCTCAGGGAAGATCTTATCCTCTCTACAACTCCCTGAAAGGAGCCAGGTGGGGGTTGTTCTCTTCTCACGGGTAACAAGCGACAGGATGGGAGAGAATGACCTCCAGTTGCTCCAGAGCAGGTTTAGATTGGATATTAGGAAAAATTTCTTCACTGAAAGGGTTCTGAAGCATTGAAACAGCCTGCCCAGGGAAATGGTGGAGTCAGCATCTCTGGAGGGGTTTAAAAGAGGTGTAGATGGGGCACTTGGGGACATAGTTTAGTGGTGGCCTTGGCAGTGCTGGGTTAACAGTTGGACTTGACGATCTTAGAGGGCTTTTCCAACCTAAACAGTTCTATCCTTCTATATATAGACCATATATAGGTCTATATATGGAGAAGAGAAGGCTCTGGGGAGACCTTAGAGCCCCTTCCAGTCCCTAAAGGAGCTGCAGGAGAGCTGGACTATTTACACAGGCATGTCCTGATAAAACAAGAGGGAATGTCTTTAAACTGACAGAGGGCTGGTTTAGATGAGACATAAGGAAGAAGGTTTTTATCATGAGAGTGGTGAGACTCTGGCACAGGTTGCCCAGAGAACTTGTGGCTGCCCCATCCCTGGTAGTGTACAAGGCCAGGGTGGATGAGGCTTGGAGCAACCTGGGATTGTGGAAGGTGTCCCTGCCATGGCAGAGGGTTGGACTAGATGGTATTTGAAGGTTCCTTCCAACCCAAGCCATTCCATCCCAGGATGATTCTGTGGTGTGCTGTGTCACCCCTGGTATGAGCCTCTGACCTGCACTCATGGCTGCGGGGAGGACATGGCCTTGCAGGAGGAGATGGCCTTGCAGGACAGGCACAGGCCGGGCAGGGGGGAGGGCTGGCTCGAGCACTACAAATACCCTGAAGCCCAGCGTGCTCCTTTGCTATCGAATCCCAACAGAAATCACACCACCTGTTCAAACACTGAAGTGAAGCAGCTTATTTTGCCATCTCACACCAAGGATGACTCCAGCACAGCAGCTTAGTGACTCACTCCTCAAAATCTAGGATTAGAGCCCAGTGCCTCCCACCTTTCAGGGCTCACCTCCTCTCCAAGTGATGCTGCCCTGCCTGTCTGCCTCTTCCACTGCTGCATAGCCAGTGGCCATGCTTCTCCTGACAAATCTGTTTTGGGAAAGAAATCCCCGTTTTGGGATACTTAACCCTCATAACTGAGCCCAGGGCTAAGGGGTATCAAATGCAGAACCCATTTGAACAACTTCCTCACCGTGCTCCAATTTTGAACCCCTGCAACTTGAGGATGAAGCTCAGAAGAAGATGGGATTTTTTTTTCCTTTGTCCCTTAATAGCCTTTCCTGAAGGATGGTATTTAAATGGCCCTATTTGGAGTGATCTCCCTCCCTTTGACTCTCTCTAGGGCTGTGTTAGTGGGTCCCCAGACCGTTCCTTTGGTACTTGTGTGTTCCCCTTCCACTCCATGTGTTGCAGGAAGCTGAATTTCAGCACCACATCAAGCACTGAGATTTCAACCATCTTCAAGCCACCTTTGCTCAAATCCCCTACAATGTGCTCCCAAGTGCTGGAATTAGGAGCTGGCAGGCGGGAGGATGGGACTGCATCACCCCAAAGCTCAGCGAGGTCATCTGGATGGGGATGGAGCAGGGGGTGGCCATCCTGGTCTGCAGAGGCAGGAGGTCATGGGGACCGTGTTGCAGATCCTACAGGTGCTCCTGAAGGCTGAACCTGCCCATAGGAGGTAGAAAGATGCCAGACCTAGATTTGTGTGGCTTCAAACCCTGAGCCAAAACAGCCAGGGAATTCCTGTATGCCAGATGATGCCACAAAACTGCCTGTATCCCCACAGAGCTGTGCTGTGAGCCCAGTTCTGGCTCTCTTCCACCTCCCCATGGCTGAGGCCCCAAACACCATCACCCTGAGTAATAAACAACCCCTGAGAGTTTTTCCCCAGAGTCCTGACAGCGTTTCTCTCTTCCCACCCTTGCAGGATTGGCCATTTGATGATGGAGCGCCTCCTCCCAGCAAGATTGTGGAAGATTGGCTCAACTTGTTGAAGACCAAGTTCTGCGAGGACCCTGGCTGCTGCGTGGCCGTGCACTGCGTGGCCGGCCTGGGGCGGTGAGTCCGAGCCCAGCACCCTGGCTACCACCCCCTGGGAAGGCAGGCGAGGGAGAACCATGCCAGCACTCCTCCTTTCCTTCCCCAGCATCCCTTTGAGCCGGGTTTTGTCCCAGCTGCTACCCTCCAATGAAGGAAGGAGAGGGACAACCATACCTGTGCTACTCCTTCCTTTCCCCAGTCCCTCTTTGAGCAAGGTTTTGTGAAACCGTAGTGGGACTAGGTGCTGATGGGGGCGGATCTGCAACCTGAGCTTCTCCTTGAACTTTAAATGATGGATATCAGCCTCTGGGCTGTGTGACTGGAAGTGACAGCCACTGCTTTTGCCTTTCAGCGCTCCCGTCCTCGTCGCGCTGGCCTTGATCGAGAGTGGGATGAAGTATGAAGATGCCATCCAGTTCATCCGACAGTAAGTGGGGCAGTGTTTTGGCAGAAAGTCCCTCTCTGAGGCAATGGAGAGATCTGGCATGTCCCAAGGGGTTTTTTTGTGATGCCGGGGTTGCTTTTCTCTCCTTTGGGAGTGGGAAAAGAAGATGTTGGCACGGAGCACCCTGTGCCTTTGCAGCAGGGCTGCAGGAGGCTGGGGCAGCAGCTGGCAGCATCCCTGAGGGGCTTTTGGCAGTCACCCCATCTCTGCCCCAAATGTTTCCTCCCCAGCTCTCCATGTCCTGGGACTCACAGGGTGGGTGAGTGGGGAAAACTGCTGGGGTCAGTGCATGTCTCCATCCCTGGAGGATGCACCTGGCTTCAGCCTCCAAAATCCCTTCCTGCTCCAGGCAGGGGGGCTCAGCAGCCCGACAGGGGTGATTTGAGGTGGGGGGGATCTCGTGCCACACCTCTGACTATTCTGGCATTTCTCTGTCCCCACAGGAAGCGCAGAGGAGCCATCAACAGCAAGCAGCTGACGTACTTGGAAAAATACCGACCAAAGCAGAGACTCCGATTTAAGGACCCTCATAACCACAAGAACAAATGCTGCATCATGTAACCTCAATGACCTCTTGCCAAAATCCGTGCACAGACCCCAGGGCACTCGCACACATCCCACCCCCTCACTTCCTTGCCCAGCCCTGCGCTCCCCACGTGCCGCCCCTCTGCCAGGGCCGGGCTGGGGACATGGAGCATCTCCAGTGTGTTCCAGCACTCACAGCACACTCGTCTTGCTGGATCCCCAGAAAAGGCTGCTGTCTCCAGCTGCAGCCCCGAGGAGGGAAGGCAGCACTGCCCTTTGACTCTTGGTGTTAGGAGGCAATGAGCTTGTGTGACCGTTCTTCGTCACCATCCTCCTCCCCCCTTTCCCCTCCCAGTGCACTGAGAGGGGTGGGCAAAGGGTGCTTGGTTCGGGGTGATGCAGGCAGGGCTGTGCCAGCTGAGAAGGGATGGGGTGCAGGAGGGCCAGAGCACCCCCAGAAAAACCTTTCCCCACCTCTTCCCCATAAATAAGGGCTGCAGCAGCAGGGATGGAGGTGGGGATGGCACAGTGGCCTCAGGGGGGAAGGTGGTGATAGCAGGGAGAGGTGACAGGGGCTCTTAGCTCAGTGCTGGCCTTGTGACCACAGGAAGGGCTGAGCTAAGACCCTCTGCGCCATTCCCTTTCTCCTGGCCCCTCTGTCACCTCACCACCTCCCTGCTGCCTCGATGCCAGCCAGGATGCTGCAGATGGGGCTCGTTGGGGGCTTGCCACAGTGAAGGCAGAGCTGCTGGGAGCCTTGGGGACCATGGCAGGGCTTTGAGGCACTCAGCTTTGCTGGGATGCTGGATCAGCACTGGGTCCCCGAAGTGTGGGGTGCTCTTATTTATAGCTTCCAGATTCAGTGCCCAGGGTGGCGGGTTCTCTGCTGTCGTGTCCCCATCCCTGAGCTGTGGCACAAACCCCAGTTCTGGCTGCAGTGCCCTGGGGACACTGTGCTTCTCAAGGCACATCCATGTCCTACACCACTGCGTTTGGTGTCCAAGGGGCTGGGCTGCAGCTTTCCTAGGGGATTTTGGGTGTTCCTGGCAAGAGCACATCACCTAATTTTGCACCTGCCTTTTCCATATCTGTACCAAGGCGCCTGGCACCCCCAGCACACACCCTGGTGGGGTGGGCTCAGAGCTGCCCCTCAGCTGAGACATTAAACATCTTTCAACTTTCTGCCTTTGAACGCTTGCAGCAGCTGGAGCAGTGGGCACGTAGGGGGTGTGGGGATGTTTTTTTTTCTTTTAATGAGGATAAAAAGAAATTTGCTAATTAAAGGAAAAAAAAAAAACCAACTTAAAAATACCCTGTTTGTCTTCCGCACATCCTCTGGCCTTTCTTTCTCCCATCACTGCCCCGTAGAGCCCAGGAGGTGACCCATGGTCCCCCAGACTGATCCCCAGCACTGTGTCACAGGTGGCTGCCATCCACTGTCACCAGGACACACATGGCCCAGGGGATGCTCGAGGTGTCTTTTGGGCTGACTGCTGCTCACCCCTCAGCTGCAGAGGATCACAGTTGTTGGGACAAGGAGGGCTGGTCATCCAGCTCTTGGGGTTTTAGGCTGACCAGCTTGAGATGCCTTCAGTGTCCTGTGTTGGGTGTCTCCAAAGGTTTGTGTGCCTTCCAAAACGTAGATATCCAGAGACATTCACTTCAGGGGGTTCATCCCTTGGGACAGGTGGGAGGAAGGCTGGTAGACACCTTCAGTACCTGCAGAAGGCTGCGGACTGCTTTGTACCACCACATGGGTGGACAGAGGAGGTGTTTGGAGCTGTTTCCAGCACCACTTCACCTGTCCCGATGGGGGCCAACCCCACTGCAGGGCAGGCAAGGCCATCCTTTGGGATAAGCTGTGGTGCTGAGTGCGGTGGGGACCCTCCACACTTGGCCGTGGAGTTGTCATACCACACACTCTGGGCCTGTCCAACATTGTGGGACAGCCCTCAGTCCCTTGAGTTTCTTCTGCCCTATCCCAGGCTGTTGGTTCCCCTGACTCATGGAGAAGGCAGCAATGGTCAAAGGGTGTGTGTTAATTTGGAATAGTGTGGATTGGGCTGATAAAAAGGCCTGACCCTGTATTAGAGCACTCTCCTGGGTCGGCCACCATCCCCTTCCTGCTTGGGTCTGTCCTCCTGCTGCTAAAATAGGTGCTGCTTCATCCCCAGGGACGTAGGAGGTGGCTTGACATTGTGGTGGTGACAGCCCAAATCCCTCCTAGCCAGGAAACCTCGCGATCCCATGCCCTTCCTTGTGGGAACTGTTGCTTTATAGGCTTGGAGACATTTCTGTCCTGGCAAGATGAGTTTTCCTCACCCATGCTCATGGCAGCATCACCTGGAATGTTGCCCAGGGCAAGAGGTCCTGGGATTCAGCCGTGATGCCTTTAAGCTGGAGTCAGGCTGGGGACAGAGGGGTTTGAATTCAGCCTCCTTTGGCCACTCCTGAGCAAGAGTTCACTCAGGCCTCAGCTTGGGGGGGCTGGCTGGGGGGGAACAGGAGGGCAACAGGCTTTGCTTTATGTAGCATCAACCCAATCACCTTAAAATTAGGGAGCTTCTGGTATAAAAGCAGTCCTTGACCTGGTCATGTGTCCAAATCATGAGAGCCTCTGGCTAGCAGAGTGGCATTGTTACACTCCTCAGTTTATGAGTCACTGCAAAGAAAAAAACAAACAAACAAACAAACAAAAACAAAAACCAAATCATGCTGCTTTAATTGTCCTAGATCTTTTTCCTTTCTTTTTTCCATGGGTATCTCTCCCTTAACCCTTAAATGTGCTGCTTCCATGGAAAGGACAGCTTGGCAGCCCAGGAGCTGCTGTCCTTGCATGGAGGGCTGAAGTCAAGTTTTTCTGGGTTGGACTGCCAAATATTTGGTTTGGTTTTTTTTTTATATGGACTTGGGCTCCTTCCTCTGAGGTACCAGCTTCTCGATGTTTCAGCCTAGAGAGGGTTACAGAAGCAACAGGCTGGGGAAATTCAGGGGTCTTCCAAGGGGGATTTGGGTTAGAAATCTCAAAGAAGAGCTGAAGACAAAAGTCTTGAGACAGTTGGGCAAGAGGGAAAGTTGAAGCTCAGTAGACACAGCACCAGAGCAAGGCCTAAGCAGCCATGGGCTCATGGTTTGGGCTGGTCTTGGGATCTTTCCTTGTACACTAATCCTCATTTCACCTCAAAAGCCAAGATGCTGAAAGGAGAGCCTTAAAAATCAGATGTATTTGCCAGTGCTGTTACTGCTCCGGTTGTTTCCATCGAGTCCTGGCAGATGTCACAGGGAACAGACACCCCCATGGCTTTGGCTACAAACCAGCCACCTCATCCTGCCCTTTTCTCCAGAAGCAAAGGCTCAAACTGGGTTTTATAATCTCTCACCCCTATCCACCCCCTCACCCTCCATGGAAAGCCATCATCCATCCACAATTTGCAGGGATAAAGCTCCAAACTGGTGCAAGAACTTTGGAGACCCAAGGAATAGCAAAGCAGAGATGCCCCACCCATCAGACCAAGAACCTGTAGCCTTTACCCAGGAGTCAGTCATGGCTGAGCCTCGTGTGAGGGGATAAATCTGAGCAGGAACTTGTAGCTGTGTCCTCTCACCAGTGGCACACGGCACACATATGCCCTCAAATGTCCCTTCTGTTGTTTGTTTTTCAGTCAGATGGAGCACGTGGAGGGGGTGGGATGGTGGGAAGGCAGGAAATGTGGCTGTCACAAATGTCCAGCTCTTCATTTAAGAAAGTTCTGGTGACACACATTTAAAGACTTTGCATTTGTAAATTCAGATTATGAGTCTTGCAGTAAGACTCTGACACTGTGGTGCTTGGGCTGGGAGCTTCAGAGGTTTATGAGGAACAGATTTCCCGAGAAAGCAGAGTCTGGCTCTACCCACAATAGAACGAGTCGTTTCCTTTTTTATTTTTTTCATTGGGTTTGTTTGGTTTTTATTAGTCCCAGTGGGAAAGCGCACAGGGAGATTCGTGACTTCCATGCAGTTTCCAAGGTCTTGTATCTTATTTGCTGCCAGCACGCTGGGTAGGTGCAGCTTGGCGGGTGGGTTTGGATGGGATTGTGTCTGGTGGGAGACAAATGTGGCTGGTTTCTTGGCGCAGAGGGGGGGTCCTGGGCTGAGCTCTTGCAGACATTCCCGGGGAGGGGGCGTTCCACCGCTTCCCTTCAGACGATGATCTCCCAATGAACTCTCCACTTCCCTGCTGTTCCTTTCTGTGCAACAAAGAACTGCATATTTTCCTTTTTAACCCCCTGGGCGACCATAGTAGTGTGTAGATTAAGCCCAGATGACTTTTTTTTTTGGTTGGGTTTTTTGGTTTTGTTTTTTTTTTTTTTTGGTCTGAGCCATAGCTAAATTATTGTACCCAATGCTTTTTGTATCAGACGGCATCACTTTGAATATGCAGATGAGGTATAGGATCTTGACACTTTATAACCTTTTTAAAAAGAAACTTGTCTGTTTACTTAACGTCTTGTGTAAAAAGGAAAAAAAAATGTATGCCTTCGGTAATCACTTTTTTTTTGTTTTTTTGAGTTTTATGAAATTACGGTGGTTACACTCCAGCAGCAAAATAAAAAGCGTTCACTGTTTTGTACATCCCTGTGTGCCTGGTGCTGCTAATGGGAGTTACCAGGATGTGGGAGGCAAAGGCAGAGCTGAACTCTGGCCAAGGGTGGAAGTGTGTGGGGGAGTTTGTTCCAGCTGGAGAAGAGAGTACTTCAGGAAGACCTTAGAGCACCTTCCAGTGCTACAAGAGAACTGGAGAGAGACTTCTGCAAGGGCCTGGAGTGACAAGACAAGAGGGAATGGCTTCAAACTGACAGAGGGTGGGTGTAGATTAGGTATTAGGAGGAAACTTTTGCCTGTGAGGGTGGCAAGGCCCTGCCACAGGTTGCCCAGAGAAGCTGTGGCTGCCCTATCCCTGGAAGTGTTCAAGGCCAGCTTGGATGGGGCTTGGAACAGCCTGATCTAGGGAATGTGTCTCTGGCCATGGTGGGGCAGTTGGAACTCTATGATCTTGAAGGCCCCTTCCAACCCAAAACATTCCGTGATTTTATATCCAGCAGACCATGGCCTAACCTTGACTGGATGCCCTGGAATACACCCAGAGGATACATTACACACACCCCACCTGATCTGCTCATAGAATCAGTTGGGTTTTTAACTCTGCTCCCCATGACCAAGGAAGGCAAAGACCAGAGTCTCCATGGAGGCTGAGGAGTTGGAGCTTGCATAAACGGGCTGGTAAGCAAGGAAAGCTGACACAAAATTGTGTGAGCTCCCAAGTGATTACCTGGGGTTGCGTGGAAGAGGCGGAAGGAAACTCCCCTTGTGCTGCTCTATGCTCAGGAAGGCTTTTAAGCCAGATGCCAGCTTGGAAGAAGACAGAGGTGAAGCAGGGTGGCGTGGCCAGAGCTGTCCTTGGATTCCCCCAGCACTTCCCAAGCACTCGGCACAGCAGATCCTTATCTTCTGCAGGCTTTGAACCGCAGCTGCAAGGGGCACTGCCTCCTCCTTGTGCAAGAAGCAACTGGGCCTTCAATCAGCCTAATTGCTGCCTCTCCTCTGAAGCAGGAGGGCCAGGGGGACTGCTGAACACGGCATGTGTGCTGGAGAAACACCCATCCACGCTCCTGCCTGTACATGCTGTCTCCTACCTGCTGCATTCCTCCTTGCTTTCCGTCACCCACAAACGTGCACCCCTTTGCAGGCCAGATCCCAACTCTCTGTGTTAGGCTGCTGCCACTCCATGCACAAGTCCCTGCCCTCCCTAAGAGGAGTACTATGAGAGTTCATTAAATTGGGGGGTTCTGGAAAAGTCTAAGTTGGCCACTCACAGGGATCTGCCCAGAGAAGCTGTGGATGTTCCATCCCTGGAAGTGTTCAAGGCTGAGTTCGATGGGACTTGGAGCAACCCGGTCTGGGGGAAGGTGTCCCTGCCCATGATGCGGGTAGGGGTAGAACTGGATGATCTTCAAGGTCCCTTCCAACTCAAATCATTCTATGATTCTATTCTATGATTCTCTGATCTCTTCCCAACTGGTGCCATGGTCTACAATGCCTGAAACAGTTCTCAGCAGAGGATGTTGGTACCTGCAAGCCCCATCACAGCCTCATATTGCAGTGCATTCAGTTCTGCCAACAACAAAATCAGTGAAATCCTCCCCCAGCTCAAGGGGGATGTCCACAGCTTGGTCGCATCCCTGACTCCCTTTCCAGTCATCCGATCAAGAGACACCACCATAGATTCAGGAGGGACTGATCTCAGACTGTCATGAGCACCCCTTTCAGAGCTCCAGCACCACAGAGGGCCCCCCAGAACTCTCAGCTCACACAGACACCTCCATGCTGGAGACCTCAAAGTTTTGGGAGATGACCCATGGCTCACAGCTTTCCCTGTCCATGTTCCTAACTCACCTCAAGCCAGGTCTCCACAGAGCAAGGAGGCAAAGGTTGCAGGGTCTTCAGTAAAGTCTAGACCAGCCACAGTCTAGCCTCATAAGACTGGATTAAAAAATGTTTTCTGAGTGCTGCCTTAGTACATTCTGAACCATGATGAAACCTTCCTTTGATTATTTTGGACTGCTGCTGGCTGCCATGGCCAACACTGGCTCTTCCCGGGCACAGCACAGCTCTCATCACTGATCCCATCTACCTGCTTGGGATTAGCCCTTTTGCAACACCTCCACCTGAGGACATCCTGCTGCCTGAAAGGGTCTCCCCGCTTCCCTCTGTGCCCAGGGAGTCTCGAACCATCAGCTGTGCAGGGGCAAAGGTCTCACCTCCCCCCAGGACCTGGCGGACCCCGTGGGTCTGGGTACATGGTACTGGAAGGTGGGAGGTGCTGCCCTGCCTTGTGCTGCAGTATCTGGAAACTCCCATGCTCGTAGGGATGAAAATGTAGGGCAGCTCTTGGGTTGGGAAGAAAATTAAAATGTTTGCAACAAATATAGCTGAAAAGTCAAGTGGGGAATTAGGCACTGCTTGGCAAAGGTACAGGAACGCAGATCACCAGGGGTGGGTTTTGCCCTGGGAGCTTTCCCTGGGAACAGAACAAGGAGGGGAAGGAGAAACTGTTTGCCCAGGCTCACATGACAACCCCCACGGTTCAGAAAGGGGATCCTGCAAATCCTGCTCCATGCCATGACCATAGCAAGGAGCGGCGCTGCCCTGCCTGAGCCGCTCGCCGGGCAGGACCCCGGGGCAGAATTTGTTTTAACCATCGGAGAGAGAGAACATTTGAGTGGCAGGAGGAGAAGAGGCTTGCAGGGAGCCTGGAAAGGGCTGAGTCACTCGCTGTCGGCGTCAGCAACTGAGGAGAAAAGCGTGGCTGCCAAACAGCCACCTGGAGCTTTGTCAGCTCATCCTTTGGAAAAAAAAAAAGGAAAAAACTCAACTGACAGCCTCTCCCGCATCCCACTGGAGAGCTGAACGTGCCGCACGCAGCCGGGGAGTTCCGTGCAGAAGCAGTGGCTGTGAAAAATGCCCTTCCTTGGCTGTAGGTGCTGGTTTCTGTTGCAACATCTCCCTTGGGGCCCGCAGAGCAGAGGAGGCAGCGCTGCTCTCCCACAGCAGCCGGGCAGCCTCCAGGGACGTGTCACGGCCAAGCCGGGGCTCGGTCCAAGGACCGGGGGCGGAGGTGATTAGAGAGACCTGGCGGGTCGGCGCTGGCAGAAGGACGACGCAAGAGCTGCCTCCGCCTCGCAGAGATAACTGCGGCTGACTTCAGCCAGGGACTGACTCACCTAAGCCAGGGCATCTTGTCTGGATATCAGGTGGAGACAGGGAGAAGCAAAGCATTTAAATGAGCTTTAATCTTTAAAGCAAACAACGCTGCCTTGTTTTGCAGCACTCAGGCAGCCGTGGGTGACAGGCAAGGACGGCCGGGCTGGTTTTGGGGGGCCCAGTTCAAGGCACTCGGTTTTCATGGATGGGTGCTCAGCACTCAAAACAAGGGCTGTGATAAAGGGCTTATCATGAAAACTCACCTGGAGCTGCCAAATACCATCTTGGGGCTCTGTCTGCATTGCAAATCTGCCAGGTTGAGTGAGACAACACAGCTGGGTAACACAGAGAGATATGACTGTAACTACCCCAGCTGCAGCCAAGTGACACATCTGGGAAGAGAAGTCTAGTCCTTCTGTTTGCAGCTCCTCAATTTGTTCCATCCAGTCTCCATTCTGGGAATATTTCAGGGTAAAGCCATAAGGAACTGGGATGACCCCCATAACTTCCCTGCTTTGAGCAGGAGACCTCCTACCAACCTGAATCATCCTGTAGTCCCACAGAAGAAAAGGATATCTTATAGCTTGTAGGGTGCAAAACTGGGTCACCGAAGGAGATTCCAGAAAGATATTCCCCTTGGGGCACGTACCTTCTCCTGACACTGCACCTGTCTCCTCCAGCTCCGTCTGTTATGGTTAAAATGTCCATGGCTACAGAGGGAATTATGTCCAGACTGCCTGCTCCCCCCACACACAGTTCAGTATCCTCTCTAAAGTGTGATTGCACTGAGTTTCATAGAATCCTGGAATCACAGAATGATTTAAGCTGGAAGGTGTCTTGAAGATCATCCAACTCCCTGCCATGCGCAGGGACACCTTCCACTGTCCCAGGTTGCTCCAAGCCCAGTCCAGCCTGGCCTTGAACACTTCCAGGGATGGGGCATCCACAGCTTGTCAGAGGTATCAACATCCACAACTCATCAGATGTGGATTTCAGACTCATCTAAAGCAGTTAAATCACTTCCCTACATGCACCCATAACTCAACCTGTCTCCTGTTTTCTCTTGAGAGTGTTTCTATCATGAGATGCAGATTTACCACACTCAAAGACATGTCTCTGGCTCTATCAGCTGTTGCTACGTGATCCATCATGTCCTGAAGAGGCCCCTCACATTTTGATCCCTCAATCCACCACTGGGGTCCTTTCCAGCTGGATGGACTGCGGTCTGCATGGAAATGCAGGGGCTGGAGCGTGTCCAGAGAAGGGCAGCAGAGCTGAGGGAGGGTCTGGAGAACAACTCTGATGAGGAGTGGCTGAGGGAGCTGAGGCCTGGAGGAAACAAGAAGGTTGGAGCCAGGTGGGGGTCAGTCTCTTCTCCCAAGTTACAAATGACAGGACAAGAGGAAATGGCCTCAAGTTGCACCTGGGGAGGTTTGGATTGGATACCAGGAAAAATTTCTTTTCAGAAAGAGTGATGAAGCACTGGAACAGGTCACCCAGGGAAGCTGAGGAGTCACCATCCCCAGAGGTATTTAAAAGGCATGTAGATGTGGCACTTGGGGACACAGTTTAGTGGTGAACGTGGTGCTTCTGGGTTAATGGTTGGACTTGATGCTCTTAGAGGTCTTTTCCAACTTTAATGATTCTATGATTCTGTGAAATGGCTTCATACTAAGAGGGACTGACCAGTCCCTGTGGGTGTTCATCCTTTTCCACCCCATTTTTCTCCCCTCACAGCTTCTTCAGGAGCAGTTTCGCATTTGTTCCTAGCTCACTGGAGGAAAAGGCTGCACAACTTTGGGCCAAGGATTTTCCACTGAAGAAACAGATCCAGGCTCTGGTGATTGCCCACTGATCACCACTTTTTGAGATCTGTCAGACAGCCAACTCCTAGCTCATTTAATATGTGCTCTACTGATGTGTGGTGCTTTTTCCCCCCATTGGAACACCACGCTGTACAAATCTAATATTTTACAAGCATGTTGCATATGCAGTTATGTTTATGGGCCAACCTTATGATCTAAAAGAATGACATCAAGCTGGTACAACAAGAGCCCTGTTCCAGAAAACCACATTGACTGGCATTTTTTATATTTCTGTTATTTATGCTTTCATGAATCAGATTCTAGATCAGACTGCTTTTGTTAACAATCAGCCAGTTGTTATTACTAGCCTGACATCAGCCCTAGACATGTCTGGTCCACAAAGGCAGTTTTGCTGCTCAGCAGGCTCCTGAGGCTTAGCACCACGTTAGCACTGGTATCAGAGACCAGGAGATATTGGCCCATGCATCAAGGCCTTTGCATCTTCCAAGGATCTGAGCTTGGCTTGAGCCTGAGGCTGCTGCTCTACATCCAAAAACCGGTTTCCTTACTTTGTCTTGAAGTTTGTATGAAACTCAGATAGAAGACAGATATTACGGCAGCCTCTAAACTCATGAGGGTTCATTGTATCTCTTTGCACAGTGGCCAAGGAGAGAAGAAGGTTGTGGGGAGCCTGGCAGGATACACCAGGTGAGACCTGAACTTGTCTCCCTGAGCTGGAGGAGGGGCACAGTGACCCTGCAAACCTCTTTGTGTGTGACAGCAGAGTGCTATGGTTTTTGACCCCTGGGCTGTGGGACAGTAGGGATCAGGCTGGGTGTGATTATAGAATCATAAAATCATTAAGGTTGGAAAAAGCCTCTAAGATCACCGAGTCCAACCATTAACCCAGCACCACCATGTTCACCACTAATCCATGTCCCCGAGGGCCACATCTAAGTGTCTTTTGAGCACTTCCAGGGATGATGATTCAGTGGAGGGTGCACAGCTTTAGGATACACAGCTTTAGGAAACTGTTCCTGCCCTGAAAAGAGTAGGAAGCGGCAGCACCATTTCTAAAACATCAAATCCTACCCAAAATCAAAGGTGAAGCAGCTGATCTGCTGAGACCACTGAACCACCCCGTCAAACCCTGCGTGACCATTTCCATACAGACCCTCCTGTTGTCTCATCTCAGGCTCTGCTTGGGGCTGTTTGCCCTCATTTTATCCCACATGTGCAGCTTCCTCCATAGCATGTGCTTCAGTTCCTGATCTTCTGGGTCCCCTGGAAACCTCTAAAACTTCAGTGTGAAAAAGAAGATACTTCAGATATTGAACCAAACCAAATCCTGGTGCAGAGTTTCACCTCCTCGCCCTGAGCTCACACCCAGCCCAGCCTCCTCCTCTCGCAGCCTGTGCTCCAGCAAAATCATTTGCACACTAAAAGCCCCGCCAGACAAAGACCCAGCCGCCCACCCGTGCTCTCAGCCTGCCACCGGCGTAGAGAATCCCCGTTCTTAAGGACACAGCCTTGAACAAAAGCCAGGGAAATTTTTTTTAAAAAAAGCCCAACAAAACAAGCTTCTCTGCAGCCTGACCTTTTATTGTCTGAACGGGGCTGCCAAACCAAACCCGCGCTGCGGGTCCTTCCCGCTCCTTGCATCCTGCCCGAGATTCCTCCCCTCCCTGCTGCGGCTCAGCCGCAGCCCTGGCTGTGTCACTGGGGCTTCCCAGGAGTGAGGAGGACAATGGGGGGATTCTCGGGGTGGTGTGGGCGGCTTCCTCTTCCTTCATCCAAGGAAGGCCTGGGGGTTGGCTCAGTGGAGGGTGGGATCCGCAGTTCCTGGCAGATGGAACAGTGAGCGAAGGCGGAAAAGGATCCGCAGCCTTGCAGGGTTGGCAACATCAGAAGGACCAGAGGGGACACGTCAGGTTTAAATAATCTTCTCCCCTCCAGGGCCCATACAAGAAACTTCAGGAGGAAAAAAAAAAAAAAAAAAAAAAAAAAAAAAAAGAAAAAAGAAAAGATAATCCCCCTGTGAATGCCTGGTGCAGGCTGCCAGAAGAAAAGCTTGGCTCAGGGCTGTACTTGCCCCAGCAGAGCCTGTCTCGCTTTTGCTGCCCTTCACATTTCCCCACCACCCCCCGGCTCAGCCCGAGAACTCCTGAGGACACGAGCTGAGCTGGAGCATCCGAGAGCCCTTTGCCAGGACGTGGCAAACCCTGCCCTCCCTGCCCGCGAGCGTGGAGCCGGGGCTTGTCCACATCACACGGAGCCGGCTGCCTCTCATTAGCACTGGGTGATAAATCCAGGGGGGAGATGACAACCCAGCGGGATGAATCCAAGCGTCCTACCCTTTCAATTCTCCTCCTCCCGTCACACATGGCTGGGCTTGCCTGGTCCCATCATCTACTGATGGCTGTAAGCCATTGCCCCCCAGATGGGGAATGAACCCTAATGAATGGAGCATTTCCTTTGTGTCCTCCTGTTGGGAAGCAGAGGTTGTCCCTGCCTCCCTGTCCTGCTGGAGGTGGAAGAAGATGCCCTGAGGTCCCCCCTCCTAGACCATGGAGAGATTCATCCATGTTGTCCAGCATGGACTTGCAGTGCTAGCTGGCCTGGAACACCACTTTGGTTTGAGAGACAGCTTGGGTGAAAAACCACCTGATCTCGTGGTTTGCTCTGTGTCAGTGTCCCCTCCTGAAAAACAGGCTGTTGCAGTTGCAAACAGGATTTGTGGAAGTCAATGTTCTGCTGGGGACAGCCAAGAGAGGTGGTGCCCAGCGTCCACCCCTCCATAAGCCTTGATCCAGCCTGGCACAGGAGACTGGGAAGGGCTTTAAAAGCCGGTGTGCCATGGATGAGGATGCCTGCAAGGAGGCTGGGTAGAGGCAGGTGGTAGAGGAGCTTCTATGAATCATTGAATCATAAAATGGTTTGGGTTGGAAGGAAACTTAAAAGGTCGTCTAGCCCAGACCCCAATAAACCAGGTTGCTCAGAGCCCCATCCAACCTTGTCATGAACGTTTCCAAGAATGGGGCATCCACCAACTCTCTGGGCAACCTGTGCTGGTGTTTTACCACCCTCACTGTAAAAAACTTCTATTGGCTCTAAATTGACCATCTTTCAGTTTAAAGTCATTGCCCCTTGAACCATCTCTACAGACTCTGCTGAAAAGTCTGTTCTCATCTTTCTTACATGACCCCTTTAGGCACTGAAAAGGTCTTCCTGGAGCTTTCTCATCTCCAGGCTGAACAGCCCCAGCTGTCCTGGGCTGTCTCCAGAGCAGAGGTGCTCCAGCCCTCTGATCTTTTTCATGGCCCTTCTCTAGACCCACTTCAACAGATCCATGTCTNTCAGTTTAAAGTCATTGCCCCTTGAACCATCTCTACAGACTCTGCTGAAAAGTCTGTTCTCATCTTTCTTACATGACCCCTTTAGGCACTGAAAAGGTCTTCCTGGAGCTTTCTCATCTCCAGGCTGAACAGCCCCAGCTGTCCTGGGCTGTCTCCAGAGCAGAGGTGCTCCAGCCCTCTGATCTTTTTCATGGCCCTCCTCTAGACCCACTTCAACAGATCCATGTCTGTCTTGTTCCTGGATTGGTAACAGGCACTGCCCCGACCCAGGTGCAGCACCAGCACTTGGCTTGGTTGAACCTCAGGAGATTCCCACGGCCCACTTCCTGAGTTTGTCCAGGTCCCTCTGGATGGCACCATGTGCCTCAGGCACATCCTTCAGGACAGAGAGGCACAGCTCAGACCATTTTTTCACCAGTGATTCTCTGTCCTCCATCCTGCCAAGCACAGGGAGGGCCCCCTCAGTGCCACAGTCCCAAGGACAGGGGCTGCTTTTCCCCTGCAAATCTGGAGGGAACAAAATCTCCTTGAGGGCTCTTCTACTCAGCGTCACTTGGGTTGAAACTGCCTGGATTACTCACATAAATCTTGCTTCTTTAGTAAAACAAGGGAAAAATGCTGGGCTGTGGTGTCAAAGCACTTTGCTGTGCCAAGAGCATCCCTACTGGGTTTGCAAAGCCTTCCCTGGGGTCCTGCAAGCCTTCTCTGTCACTGACACTTTGGGGAGACCATAAACCATCACTGGACTGTCATGTTGCTGGGGACTGCCAGCCCCGGGGGTGATGGAGAACAATGTCCTCTCTGCAGACCTACACAAACTGCTCTGAGCCCAGCCCTGCTGCTGTTCAGGGTGGACAAGCTGTGCATTCATCCCCTTCTGAGGAAAAAAAGGGCTTATGACCATTTCTCAGCTCTGACCCCCAAAAAGAAAGGGGGCACCTCACTGTGGAGTTTCTGCACAGCCTTGTACAGTTGTGCTTTGGTTTATGGTGCATTTTCCATTGCACCAGACTTGTCTATAATAAAAAGTGAGAGAGGATGTAGGAGTATGGAAGCCTCAAGTTTGGGGTTAAGTCAGGGTGGGATACATACTGGATTGGGAAAGAGGAGCTGCAGGATGTGGCTTCATGATGATGCCCAGTTACATTTGGGAACACCTCGTTCCTTCTGGAGGCATCTCAGATCCTGCCACCAGTCTAGGGAGGAAAACACCACTGTGGGTTGGAGGACAAGGCAGCAGATGAGGGCATGAATGCAGAGACAGCAAAGGCAGGAGGGTTGAGGTGCAGCCTCAAACAGCCACTGATCTGCTGGTGAATCAATTCTCCTCTTTTGGAGCAGCCTGACTCCTTTTTGGAGCACAGTTTCACTTGGCCGTGGCGGGCAGTGGAACAGTGGGGTTGGCTGGGACACGTGGGTGGGGTGGAAGAGCTGCAGGCCCAGCTGTTCTCAGCCCAGCCCAGTGCTGGCCCAGCCACACATGGTGGATCAATGACCTCTCCAGGAGCCCTGCAGCACCATCACACCCTAGGCTTCCCCCCATGGGACAACCAGGGCAGGGTCCTAAGGCAAACTCCATGGTCTGAGAGGAGAGAAGGAGGCAGAAGGGATGGCATTCATGACCAGGCAAACTCACTTCTCCTTCTTTCCTCCCCACTAACCTCCCTGCAGAAAACAGCAGGGAAAAATAAAAGGCTTAATAGACTAAAATAGACTAAATGGAGCAGAAGAGAGCACCTGGGAGCAGGTCTTTGTAACTCCAGCTGGACTGGACTGTTCCTGAGCCAAGCCTAAAACACTTGAACAAGGCCAACCTGGCCATCCCCCAGGCAGGCCATGTGAATGACAAGTGCATCAGCCAAGCTGGCAGCTCTCTTTCATGAGTTCCTTTATAAAGAAATATTGTGTAATTAACTTAAGACCAATTAAACACATTAAACAATCATTGTTGATAACCTCCGCCACCCTGTGCTGTCAGGAAATGTGAGAGTGGTAAAACAGGTCTGGCCCTCAGAGTGGGAGTAACAACTCGCGTGGCTTGAGGATGTCAGGGATGGGCCATGGGTGGTCACCTGGACACTGGAATGGCACAAGGCTCCTCCACATCTCCTGCCTTCCTGGCTCAGGTGGATGCCCCCAGCGTGGTTACCCAAACCTCCCCACGTCACAGATCTGGGACACAACAGTAGGAAGACACACATAAAAATGAAGCCAAGAGCCCTCCACAGGCTCCCATCTGGATGGCCAAGGCCTTTTCCAGCTCTTGACATTCCAGGGCTCTCAGCTTTCAGCTCTAGCAGCCACAGCAGGTTTGCAATGAATTTTCTTCAGTGTTTCTCCCGTGTTGCTCCAGGCTCTGGGAGAATTGCAGCCACCCACAGCAGAATGGTGCTGGAAAACCTACCGGTGTCAGAAAAACAGCACCAGGATGTCATTGTTCCAGATGGTGCCGTGCATGAGGGGAGGAAGCTTCTGTGGGCATAGGTCTGCTGCTCCATGGGCTCTGCTCTGCAGAAGGGTCTTTTGAAGCCTAGAGAGGAGCAGATTCCCTAGGGCCGGTGGGCAGACTCTGTGCATAGAAAGAGATGTTTCTGTCACAATCGTTACAGGAGATTGTTCATGAAATAACTTCACTACTTGGAGCAGCGGGACCCAACCCTACTTGAATGAACTCTGTCAGGGCTAGCCCAAGAAATTACTCCTGGATCCTGTCTTTTAAGGAGCCCAGCAGTCTCCAGATCAATGGTCCTAGGAGGGTGCACCAGCGAGAGTGCCCTTCCAGAGGTTTTCCAAGAGAACCACAGCATCTTGAGAACACATTACTTTTACTGCAGCCACACACCTCACCTTGGACATTCCGTGTGTCCCTGTTAAAGTATTCCCCAGGGAGTGCAGAGGCTGGGGAGTTAGGAGCTGTCTCCTGGTGGGCATTTCTCAGTAGTAATGTACAGAAAGCGGCTTTCCCAGCCCGGGATCAGACACAGCATAGGCTGGGTGCACCCCAAATTCAGCAAAAGATCTAAGCACCCTTTCAGCTGACAGGTGGGGCTGGATGTTCGTGATGTCTACATCAAACTGGGTAAGGGAAGCTGAAACCTCTGAGATACCTTGTAAGTGTTAGCTCAGGTTTTTTTCTCCTTTAGGTCGTTTGTACTCATTACTATTGTGCCGTTGTTTGGGGAGCTGGCACTGAAAAAATGGTCCCATCAGATGGTGAAGCAGATAGATGTGAGAAAAAGCCTTTGATTTTTTGGGCTTTATCTTAATTACACAGTTTAAATGCTTTGGGGAGATTTTCTCTGCTTTTTTTTCCAATGCACATGGAATGGGCAATAATGCCGTGTGCTTATAGGTAGCCATACGATGTGCTTGCTTATTGGGCTAATACTTACTGGGAAAAGATTAATGAAGGGCAGATATTTGAATAGTTAAGTACTTTTTTGTTTTCTGTTCCTTCTGGGTCCCTTCCAACTCAGATTATTCTGTGATTCTGTGATTCTGTTTTTGTTAAATGGGAGAAAGGGTCGAGTGCCTTGACTGCTACACCAACCACTCACTGGATCCATAAGATTTGTGTTCCCTGTGTTCTTGGGCTAAGTTAACAAATATTTACAGGCTGGGGCTGTGGTTCAGCAGAGTTCTCTCAGCTGTGTGCTCAAATCTCCTTGGCCTCAGTGGCACTTAAATGCAACCTTGTGCAACGTGCTAAATGTGAGGACCTTGGATTTTTTGGATAACAAAGACAACATTCGTCATTGCCAAACCAAGGGTCACCGAGTCACGTTGCTGGCTAGCACAAAGCCCTTCAACCCCTTTGTTCTCTCTGAAATGGTGAAATAGTAGCTGACTAGGTGACTTTCACAAGCTTCTACTTTTTATCTGTGTATGTTTGTGTGTGAATGTTGTTGATTTCTAAATTACCTGTATGAAAATCTTTCAACCTGGATCCTAAGTTCACACTTACTTGATTTGCTTTTTTGTGCTGCTGCCGTAATATAATCAGGAGATTTTCTCATATCCACCAGGAGAAGAAAGATTACTGAGAATGTCTGATGTCCCTTTTTTGTGTGAAAATGCAGAATGACTCACTCAGCAGGTGGCCAGGAGGGTCTCTTCTCCAGAGAGCTCATTCATCCCTGAGCCAGGCTCATGGAACACCTCAGATCAAGCCCCCTTACATTGAGTGTGTGCATTTCTCTTTTCCTTGCTCTTGCACTCCCTCTGCTGATCCCAGGGATCTGTTTAAAGAAAAATGCTGGTGCCAGAGATAAGCAAAGTACAGGGGGAAAACAGCTGCATAGCAAAAAATGAACCAACTCATCCCAGATGGAGAATACCTGAAGTTCAGAGGGCAGAAAAGAAAAAAACAGACTGATAAATAAAGATGTAGCAAATACAGTTCCTCCTATCAGCTGATTTCTTCCTTCTGGTGACCAGTGACGTGACCCGAGAGAATGGCTGGAGCTGTGTCAGGGGAGGTTTAGGTTCAATATTAGGAAGAGGAACAGATGGGATTTACCCTCCTACCCCTTCTCCAAACCATGACCAAGGTCACCTGTCTTCCTCTCACCCACCCTCCTCTGTGGATGCCTCTTGATCCTTTGGGGTGAACTTGAGCTCTACTTGCATGTTGAGTGCCTACCCCTCAGAAAAACCAAACCCAAAATTAGGAGACTCCTTGCTCAGAGAAGCTGAGGATGGCGCATCCTGGGAAGTGTTCAAGGTCAGGCTGGATAGGGCTTGGAACAACCTGGTCTAGTGGAAGGTGTCTCTGCCCATGGCAGGGCACTAGATGGTCTCTAAGGTCCCTTCCAACCCAAACCTTTCTGTGATTCTACGATTTTTATGATTCAGCTTTGGAGGCCTGAAGAAACACAACCCACGGGGGCTCAGTTAACCTTTCCCCAGGCCTTGCCTTTCATAAGCCAAAGAGATAAAAACTAATGGGACTGCTGAGAAGCAGGGAAGAAGCACAGAATTGCTCTATGTGTCCTTTGGAAGGTCCCAAAAGGAAAAGGTCCTTGACAAGGAGTTTATTTTCATTAAAAATTACAGGCCCAGCTCAACCAGTCAAATAAACAAAGCAAGTTTGTAAAACAACAAGTGCAAAAGGTCCTGGGTTATTTATAAAGGGCTTTAAAGTATATTAGGCCTAACACCAAGATAAATCAACCCTGCTAGGATTCCAGAGGCATATCACATGTGGCCCTAGCTGTTGTCAGCTTTGTGCTGGAATATATTTAGTGGCCTGTTTCACTACGAACCTTCACGGCTTTTTCCCTAGTGACTCTCCCTTGAAAATTAATACATTGGAACCAGACACGGGTTTCTGTCTTCAGTCACATATTGACTTGATCAAATCCTTCATGGAATCATGGGGTATTTTGGGTTGGAAAACACGTGGAGGATCATCTTGTTGCAACCCCCTGCCATGGGCAGGGACACCTTCCACTATCCCAGGTTGCTCCAAGCCCCGTCCAACCTGGCCTTGAACACTTCCAGGGATGGGGCATCCACAGTTTCTCTGAACAACCAATTCCAGTGCCTCAACACCCTCATATGGAAGAATTTCTCCCTCATACCTCGTCTAAATCTACCCTCCTTCAGCCTAAAGCCACTCCCCTTGTACTGTCCCTGTATGCCCTTATCAAAAATCCCTGTCCACAACCATTCAAATCCTTGCCACTGCATTCAACAGACATTTTGCCACCCTGATTGTTATGGAATGGTGAAGGACCTTGTTGAAGACCAGCTTATTGGATCCAGCAGGGTTGGGGTTTTTTTCTTGGAACAGGATGTTCGGTACAGAGGGTCACCAACATCTGCCACTGCGAACTTCAGTTCAAATAAATCTCAGCAATTACTTCTCAGCTGATCAGAAGGAAGATGAGGCTATTTGGGATCTTGTAGGATTTGTTCACATGGCTGGCTAAAGACCCTGGGCAAAGTCAGTGCTGGGAAACAGCCATGTGCTTGTCTGCTGCTCCAGCTCAAACTCTGCATTTCAGATCACTCCTTACAGTGGCACAAACCCAGAAGTTCTTTTTGGGTGCTTTCTTCTCCAGTCCCACCAGAAAAACTCTGCACCTTCCCATGGTCCAGACCAAGTCCAGCACAACATGGGGTGTCCAGGAGGGCACAGAGCGGAGGAGGGTTTGACTGGGGATTCGTGGTGTGATTGTTGGGACTGTCCTGTGAAGGGCCAGGAGCTGGACTTGAGGATCCTTGTGTGTCCCTTCCAACTCAGGATATACTAGGACTGGCTATGGAATTGTCTACATGTCCTTTACTTTATGCTACAGGTGCAATTTAGTGTCCTAACACAGGTTTTTCAGACCAGATGGGGTATTCCCATCAACCTCCAGCTGCCATAAGAGGATACGGGTGTCCTAAGGGTTTAGTGGCCTTCCTTAAATATCTGTGGGGTATCTCAGGGCATCTTGAACAGTACCAGATGTTTAGGCAACTTCATAATTCTCTGTAAACCCCCAGGAACTTGAAAAAAACTCATCCCATTTAGTGCCTTGCACTGAAAATTAGGGATAGCCCCATTTCCAAGTCTCATTTCAGGTTTTGATTGCTCCAGCTCCTGTTTGGAAAGAATGCCACATGAGGGAAGGGAACGTTTCAGAGGGAAAATATTCTTAGAGCAACGTTCAGACGGGTGCCCATCACTAGGATCCCAGTCTACTCCCCAAATAATCCGGCTGGTTTTGCATCTCTGCTGGAGCAATCTGGACAACTGATCCACCCTTCCAGAGAGGATTCAGGACAGGCTTTTCTTCTTCATTCTGTGATGAGGTCAGACACCTCCATGATCCCCTGCCTGGGAAGGTGATGATGTTCTTTTGCTGTCACAAGGCCAAGGCCAACATCACAGGTAAGTTTTCTGAAAAGGAATGCAGAGAGGGAAATGCCTGGTTTGGGAAATCCTTCGGATTTGCTTTTTTGATGCCAGATTCCTCAGCTGTTTCCGATTTATTGAAATTAACTCTGGTTTAGTAACACCCAATAATTGCCTAATTGGTTTGAACTAATTGACTATATACAGCCCAGAAGATGCCAGCTGGTGTTCCTCTGCTTTTCTGAAAGGGCTGTAGGAATTGTCTGCACGAACAATTGCTCAGCAGGAAAGGCAAGTTTTGCAAAATCAAGTTTCTCTGTGAGAAAAAGCTGTGGTTTTGCTCAAATAATTCCAATTTTTTTGTTTGTTTTTCTTCCCGGAATACTCAAATATCTTCATTTGAATAAGGTTAGTGCCAAACATTTGCTTTTAACTTTGTGCCATGACACACACGGAGCCCCAGAAAACTCCTTATTTCAGCTGAGCTGTGCTGGTGGTGCCTGTGAACACAGTTTTGCTTTCTCCTCAGCCAGACAAGAAGCAGATGAAAGCACTGAGACTGAGGCACATAAAAATTTGGCTATTTGGCTACTCAGTTATGTTATAGATCAGCTTCTGTAGTTATTTGCTCCCGTGAATACAAAATAAAACTGGAGGTTTTTTTCTGGTGCGAACTCAACCATCCTTCTTAAATAAAAAAGGTTGTCTGTCAAAAATAAAAGTTAGCCAAGTTTTTGGCTAACTAACCCCATAGACTCAGATGGTCCCTATGAAAAGCAGGGGTCTAGCCTCCACTGTCCATTTCTTTTCTTCCTTTCCTCAAAGCCAGCACTCACCAACTTGCCTCTTTGATGCCCCCAATATTTCTGAGGGGAGAATCAGGCTGAAAATGCTGAGGATGAAGGTTATCTCTCCTTGAGTCATTCAGTCCAGCAGTGCTGGGCTGGGACCAGCGACACCACCATTGTTCTGGTCAGTTTTTCAATCTCAGGCAGGTATTTCCGTGCTGGAGCTGCTCGGTTAATTCTGGGAACTTGCACCAGATGGCGATGCCAGCCCATTTCCAGCTTCATCTCTGAAAAGGCTCCGAGGTGTCTCGGGGTTGTTCGGCTTGGGGTTTTTTTGTGTGTTAACGGCTGATGCCTGCTGAAATCCCTGAGCCAGGCAGGTGTCCCACTGCAATGTTCCCTGCTAAGGTGTGCTCCCATAGGAATTCACTGCTGTATCTTGCCGTTATCCTGTGAGGAACAGAGACAGGAGAGAAAACAGCCTTCACTGCGTTCAGGACAAGGAAACATTTACAGGGATTAAAGCCTGGCTGGATATAAGGGGTCAGAGCAGAGTGGAGTGGAAGGTGACAAGAGTAAGGTCAGGGCTGAGAAGCATGAGCCATCAAGAAACTGTCCTTTCCACTGGCCCAGTAGAATCAGAATCATAGAATATCCTGAGTTGGAAGGGACACACAAGGGTCATCAAGTCCAGCTCTGCACAGGACAGCCCCAAGAATCCCACCATGTGCCTGAGAGCATTGTCCAAATGCTCCCTGAGTCCTTGTCAGGCCATGACCACCCTGACCTCATACAGATATGTAGGTATTCCCATCTCAGTGGGTTCAAAGCAGCTTGCACAGAACCCTGATAAATGCACATCTCTGATCACTGATCCCCCACGTGCTGCAGCACCGACTTTGCAGTGATGTTAAGAAGATTTTGTTGTCTCTAAGTTTTTTGGGGGTCCCCTCCAGCAGCTCCCAAGGGCCGCCCTCTCAGAGGCAGATTGCAGCCATCCCAGCCTGCCTGGCCATGAGCATTTTCAACACCCTGATGTATGTTCCCAGTGCTCCCAGAATCTGTCAGGGAGCTGCTCGGTAAAGAGAAATTGGATTTACACAGCTCATTCCCTTGGATGGGAAGTGCTGGCAGGGCAACAGGACAGATCCTGTAGATACCAATTTATCTCTGTCCAGGTGAGATCACAGCCCTGCTACCCAAAGGGTGGGAGGCAGAGCTCATGCCACGAGCTCTGCAACTCATCTCCTGCCAATAAATTGGCTTGGATTGGGATGCAGCACGAGCAGGGTTGTGGGCTGCACACAGAAACACCTGTATGGACACAAAACAGCATGATGAGCAGAGCTGGACACAAAACAGACCTGTTAAGACATTCTCTGGGAAAACTGAGCTGTTTCTGCACAGGTCTCTGACGTGCTGGTCTGAAAAGCAGCCAGCAAGATGGGAATGGCCCCATTATCACACTGGGGATGCACAGGCTGAAAGCTGGTTGAAAGATGCCAGGTTCCCAGACTGGCCCATCTCTGTCCAGCATTTTTTACATATTATTTCTACCTGAACAAGACTGTGAATGTGATTTACATGTTCAGATGGGAGCCTGCTCTCCCTCCCACACAGAGGTGAAGGAAGGCTCTGGGGGAAAGCAGGGAGAAGGTGGCAGGGTTGAAGAAACCACTCTGGCCTCACTGGGACATGATATTTGCCATTGCTGCTGCAATAACCACCTACTCTACACTGCCATGGTTTAAAAGCCCAGGTCAGAGCCAGTAAAAATTTCCATCCCCCACTTCCCCCTGCAAGCACAGCCTGATCCGAGGGGAATTCTGCATCAGAACCAAAATATGTCCTAACATTAACATGCACAAAGGTTTAGACCAGGCCTGTCAAACAAACCCTGATCACTCATTGTTTGGCAGCTATGGATCCAAGCTACATAAATTGGTGACAGCTGGGAATTCATCCACCTTTCTCTTCTGGAAGTTCTCAAGGAATTAAGCCATGACCCAGCTATCTCTTCAGTCAGGCAGATGTGTTTGCAGGTGGTGTCAGTCCCCTGCATGACAGGGTAAGCAACATCTGACCATGGGAAGTGCTCAGGGGATGCGCAGAGAGCAGGATGAAGGCAGCTGGGAGGTAGATACTGCACAGGGTCATCTCTTCCCTCTATTCCATGGGGTGGGTTATTTCCTTATTCTCAGAATTTCTGACTGAGAAAAAAAAGTTAAATCATCTTTTTTTTCCCCCAGAAAATGAGAGGGAATGGGACAGATGTGGTTACTTCAGCTTGCCCAGCCCACAGGTCACTTGCCAGGGTTCACATCTCTGTTCCACCCTCGTCCAACCCAGCTACCCAACTTCCAACCACTGCCACAAGTGAAACCATATTTACCCCTGTAATTCCAGAATCCCACGGGCTGGAAGGCTACCAACCTTTCCCAAAGCTGGACTCAGAGCCTTGCCCAGTCAAGATAACAGAGCCCAGTACATGGTTAATCTTCACTGCAACACTGCAAACACTCTCTGCAGTCAGGTCTGTGTTGCTCCACTTTCTAAGAGGTGATATTCACAGGGATTTCAACCACTGTGATCCCTGTGCTGTGCTATTTCCACATGCTTCCAGGCTCAGATAAAATGGCACACAAACTCCCTGCCTCTCTGGTTTTGGCCCCAAATTCATACAGGGACCTGAGAAATTCTTCTCAACTGAGGTTTCATTGAAATGGGTATGTTCCCATGGAAAGTTTCAGTTTCAATTATATCAGCACTTTTTATGGGGGGGAAAAAATTAATCAGAAAACATTCCAGTCAGATCTAGACAAATTTGCTAATATTTACCCAAAAAAGACACTCATGGCAGACTTGTGTTTCATTATCAAGATGTTTGGGCTTTCAGGTTATACCCAGAAATCTTTCTGATGTAGAAACAAGGCATGAAAGGCTTTGGATTGATGACTTTAATATGTCTGTCTTTCCTTGATTAGGAGTGTTAGTGTTGGCCTGCTTTTGTTCTGCTGAAAAGCCTTTTCTGGATTCAAAGGCATATTTATTGCAATCTCGAAATTCTTCAACTGAACAGGGAAAGGAGGCTGAATCCTTAATAAAGACTTCCTTCCTCCCAGTGTTATTTATTCATTGGATAAAGATAGGCTAAAATAAACATAAATTACTCGTAGACTTAGAAACCTCGGTGATTAAAACATCATTCTCCTGTGAACACTCCACATAAATTTCTTGATTTCTAGGACTCTATTTCTCAATTTTTCCCATTCAGCCTAAATTATCTCAGATGGCAGAGAAAGCCAGTCTTTATCACGAATGAAGGTTACAGATTTTTGGAAATAAAGCACTGGATGCTTCGTGCTTTCTGAGGTGGAATTCCTTAAATTGGGAACCAGTTAGGGCAAAATATGGCCAAAAAAAAAATGTTTTCTGACTGCTGATCATGCTAGAACCCAACCAGTACCCAGAGTCAGGCAAGCAAACGGTTTGATACCAGCAAATGCAAAGGGCTTTCCTTCTATACAATTCACGTAATTAATTTGTGGGACTCATTGCCAAAGGAGGTTGTGAAGGCCAACATTATGGATGAGATCACAAAGGATTTATTAAATATTGTGGAGGATTTCATTGGGGTAACTTAGCACAGTGATCTGGCTGTGACTTCTACATCAGGAAATCCCTAAAATACTGAAATACAAAGGCAGGGTCTGCCTTGCTCTGAGCATCTGTGTTTCATATCCACTGAAGGGGCAGCAGACTGAGGTGCACTGGCAGAGTTTAGTAGTTATTTATCGAGCAGGGTGACAAGGAAAGATTGGGGATTAAGGACATAATTCTACATTTAATGGGATGTGAAGAACAGGTTTTCAACTGCTGTAAATCAGTTTGTGTTCCTGGTTTTCAAAGAGGAGATTTTCCTTTCCCAGGGGTCTGGTGCTCTTTGTCTTTTCCTGACTGCCGGGACATCAATTTCCAGCATGGCCTCAGGAGCATTGCAAAGGGTCCTGGCAAAGCTCTCGAGACCTGCTGGAGGTTCCCTTCAGTCTCTGGATGTTCACAGGACCCTGCCTGCAGTGCTGTACCCACACAGCCCATGTAGCTGTCTGGTGGAGTTCAGACACTTCAGCACCATCCAAACGCAGGGCAGCAAGCCAAGGAGCCTTTCTCCAGCACCAAGCCGCACATCTTCCTCTCTTCTCCCTTGATCTTAAGCCTTTTTATCTCCCTTCAGAACTGCCTTCAGCAGGGAAGAGAGGATTTTTTAGGATAAGAGCCCCACGAACAGCTAAGAGCTGGTTTGGGATGGTTTTGATACAGTGTGGACTTCACTTAGCAATGAGTGATATACACCTCTTGGGATCCACCAGCCACTTGGACTGTGAGTGGCTGGAGAAAGGTATAAATCAAATCCTCTTAAATAACCATGATAAGAAAAGCCAGTCCTCAGAAATAAAGCAGAAACCCTCTCTTGCCAGCAGAAGGATACTGTGCATACTCAGCAGAGTGGGCACCTGCTTGGCAGCCCCCACCCCTTTCCACAGGACGGCTTTATCTCTTCCTACAGGATTTGCCACCATCTCAAAACATCCTGAGGTTTCTTTCCCTGTCATTCCCTAAATAAACTTCTCTAATGTCCATAATATGAACTGATCCCAGGTTCTCCAAAGACAGATGGCTCTATCACAGATCAGTATCAGATACTGACGTAACACTCCAGAACTTTGCCTTCCTCACTTCCCACCCCTTGTGATACCCTATTTCACTACAGCAATTCCCAGCCAGCAGCCCAGCAGGTAAAAATGATATGTACAGAGGAGATCTGCTCCTGCTCTGAAGGCTTTACGCCAGCTGACTCAGTTTCTGGAGGCAACTAGGGAGAAAGCTTGCCTCCAAACAAGAACAATTTGTCTGGCAAGTTTTGTGGTTCCTGCTGGTTGACACAGACTTGGCCTGGGATGGTGGCAGCCCATGGAAAATAGGAGATTTCAGACCTTTCTCTGCTGGTTTGGTTCGCATAGGTCCCCTGCAGAACTGACATCATATGCCAAGCTATCCGAGATGAGAAGCAACATCCACCTCTGAGCCAGTGGCTTTCCCAGTGTGAGTCCGTGGGATTCAGGGCATGGACCAGCCTCACCCAGGGAGCAGAGCTGTGGCCCAGGGGCAGGCTCAGAGGTGCACCAAGGCCTGGTGCATGCCCAGAAATCATCACACTTATTTTTGCCAGGAGTCCGATGTCTAGGAGGTCTTTTGGGTGTCTTGTGTGCCTGCAGAGGATGCTGGGCATGGCTCTGAGTGCAAGGGAAAGGCTAAGCCAGAGCTGGCCCATCCACACCAGGGGGTAATACCTGCAGGAAGGTGCCCTAAAGCACCACAGCTACATGATCAAAGTGGGAAACATCAGCCTCAGAGGCATGATCCATACTGTGCTGCATTTCTGCTTTCCTTCTGTCTCCAAGACTAGTGAATCCCATCCCCCCGGCCACTTGCACCAGCCTGCAGAACCCAAATGCTGACAGAAATGCCACAGGCTGCTCCTGCCCCCCATATGCTCCCATCACCCAGCCAAGGCTACTCCATGTGAGTGTAACAGAGACATACTTCAGAGTTAAACATCCTGCAGTTCAGAAGGGGCTGCCAAAGGAAAAAAAACATTAGTTTCCTTCCTTTCTTTAAGTTTTTCTGGCTGGATACACCTCAGGGTCTTCGCTGGTGTTCATTAGTCTTCTCTCCCCTGCCCCCACTGGATGGATGCATCTCTGATCCAGCACAGGCCAGGAGCACAAGTGAAAACACTGAAAATCCCACGCCTGATACCAGGAATCACTATCATTCTCCCCAGTGCCAGCTCCGATGTCCAATGCTGTGTGATTACGGAAGCTCTCACTCCCATTTTGACACCTCAAGACAGCACCACTATGCCCTCTGAGCACCTCCTTTCCTAGGCATGCTTTGGAGCCCCCTCCTATCTCTGAAATAGAAGAGTAGGGCACTGGGTCAAGCCTAGAGACAGATCTCAGGAGTCCTCACACTCAGTTTTATTTTCCGCATCAATTTCCAAAGAACTGCACCAAAAGAAACCTCCTCAGGGGGTTGTTGTCTAATGCCACCCGATTTGTTCTTCGATGTATGTGGAAAAGCACTTCACCTCTCTTTGGGCTGGTATCTCTTCTGCTCCTTCTGCTCCCAGCTCTTGATCCCTTCCTTGTCCCCAAACAGAACTGGAGAAAATAGCAGCTTCTCCTGAGCCTTACACCCTGCAAAAGGCTCAGAGTAACCCCAAAAAGCTGCGCCAGTTTAACAATACACTTGTTTTATCCATTTAACTAATTCACCTTTTTCTTCCTGATTTGCTTTTGCTGACCCTGCAGCGCAGTTTGCTGCCCTGCTCTCCAGCCCAGACCATCTTCCCAATCCCAAATCCCTGCAGCAATCCTGCCCATCATCAGAGGAAAGACCCTTTGTAGCAGATCTGCAGCAGCAGAGGGTTTTGCTGGCTCTGCCCATGACCCCAGGAGGCTCTAAGCCCATTCTTTCACCCCATGGCATCTTATCAACCCTATGGGTCCAAGTACTGTCCCGTGTTAGACACTGGCATGGACATGAGCTCCCTTGAGGAAAAGGAGACCAAGGTGCCAATGGATATAATAGCCCTGACAGCTGGATTTACACTTCATTCCTCTGTTTTCACAACTTGTTGCTCTGCTTTCTGTCCAGCCCTGCTTCTAATTCCTCCCTCCCTCCTCTCCCTTTATGTATAGATATTTTATTGCAAACACTCTGGCTTTTACGACCGGATTTTTCACGCTTTGGACCACTTCCCCCATCAATTCTTTTGTCACTTTTACTGTCAGCTGCTCCTGGATAAAAATAACAAGAGACAGATTTTGTGAGCTGGTCTGTTCTCTGGGGGGAACCTACAGAGAACAAGGGCAAAGTTACACTGAATAACCTACCAGGAGAAGCAGTTGCTAATAATAATATGCCGAGTGAAGAGCCCAGTGCATTGTAACTTGCTATTTAATTGAAATGATGATCTTTAAGATCTTCTTTTGACCAGAGTGTTCATAAGTCAGCCTCTCACAGTCCACCCCAGCCTGAGCTGGAAGCACACAGATGCTGCTGTATCTCCCCAGTGAGACCCTGTTCCCATCAGAGCTGAGCTTTGCCCTGCTCCCACCCAACCATGGGACCCACCAGCCCCTCTCCCAGGCAATCTTTAGCAACTGATTTAAAAGGCATCATGCCACGAATAATAATAATAATTCCATAACTCCAGAGGAAAACTCATCCATTCCCAGACCCCTGCACCTTGCCTCACAGTCCCATTACCAGCAGTGTCTCAATTAGGAACGGGAAGAGCTCCAGAGCCAGGAAAGGCAGCTGGTTCTCCTTGCTTGCACCCTGTGAGCTTTGCAGCTCAGAAATCAGAATAATCCCTAATTGCACACCTGATGTAACTAATGCTGGTTTTCTACCACCTTTGAGTAACTAGAAATGGATTCTTTTAGAGAGGGATCTTCATCAAACCCACAAGAGCTCAGCCAAGCAGAGTTGATCCTGCTTCTGTTCTTAACCCAAGCCCAACAGTCACTGTTTCTACATCAGCAGGAAAACACTCCTGGGATCACAGTGGAATGTCATCTTTTATACTGTTAAACCACTGGCACAGCCAGCACTCTTCTAAATTATTCCCTAACACAAAAATTAGGAGTTGAAGCCGGGCTTTCCCAGCAGGCAACTTGCATACAGCCACCTTGTCTCGGATGTAAGGAGAGTTCAGCTGTACAGATGTGCCCGGTCATTCCCACTGAGCTCAGGGTAGTAGGAAATTCCCTGACTCAGGCAAATTTACTGTTGCAGGCATCAATGGCCTGTGCAGATGAGTTGGCGTTGCATCTGCTGCCCTTCTTGCTCGGGCATGGCTCAAATTATAGAGCTTTGTAGGACTATTTCTAACAGGACCAGGAGTCAGTGTGGCAGCCAGGGACTTTGCTCCATGTTTGCTTACAAAACCAGCAACTGGAACTCATCCTTCACTGCAGCTCTCTGCTGCTGTGACCAGCAGGCCTGTTCTCTGCTGGCCTCTGTATCCAGAAAAGTTCCATCTCTCTGCTTGTCCTCCTCCAAAGTTGTTATCCTGGCTTCCCACCCACCAACACTCAGCCCTGGTTTTAGAAACTCCAAGACACCTCTCAGCCTATGCCTTTCTGTACCTCCACCTTCTGCTCCTCGTGCTGTTTTTATTCCCCAAATTATCTTCCTTTTAATCTTTGCAAAACAGACCTTCCTTGGCTGGTTCTCAGACAGGAAAGAGAGGGCACGAGCAGGCATTTTTCTTCTCCACAGCACAAATCTGTGGGCTGCAGTTTTTGCTCTTTCCCTTTCCTTCCCAAGGCAGGGTTGACTGTGCTTCTCCTGGCAGCTCACAAGGGTTAGTGGGGATTCACTTGAGCAGTGCTTCCCAAAGATTCATAGAATCCTTAAATGGTTTCGGTTGGATTAGACCTTAAAAATCAGCCAGTTTTGAACTCCCTGACATGGGCAGGGACACCTTCCACTATCCCAGGTTGCTCCAAGCCCTGTCCAACCTGGCCTTGGACACTTCCAGAGATGGGGCAGCCACAGCTTCTCTGGGCAACCTGTGCCAGGGCCTCACCACCCTCACAGTAAAGAATGTTTTGCTAATATCTAATCTAAAGCTGCCCTCCTTCAGTTTACCCCTTGTTCTATCACCCCATGCCCTCCTCTTCCAGTAGATTGCCATTTTTCGATAGAATAAAAGCCACGCTGAAAAACAACCCAGGCACTGCTGCACTAAAGAGAGAGCAAAATCCATTTCACTTTAATGCAGGCCTCCAACAGTTAAGCATTAAAGATGAGGCTATCATTTAAATTTTTCTCTTATTTGTGTCTGAACAGACCATCCCATGTGTATTGTAGCTGAGTCTTTTCAGATGTTAATTATTTCTGATAAAAATACCTTCCTATAAAGATGGAAGATTCTTTAAGTGTTTGCATGGCTGCCATATAACACGGGTTACAGTAAACGAGGGCTGGCTTTGGCATAGAATTTAATTCCTTGCAGGGAAAGAAAAACTTGATTTAGAGTCTAATAATTTTCTTTTGAAAATGATGCTGAAAAAATAATTTCTCACGGTTTTTTCACAAGCGTGGAAGGGAACGTGGAACAGCAGCTCATAAATACCTGGAAAATGAAGCAGCTCATCTCCAGAGATATGAATTTCAATTGTATTACAAACTAATCAAAGATACTAAAGTTGCACAGGATTTTTCATTTGCATTCGTGAGACTGAGAGTTTCACAGATAAAAAGGCACAATTGTGACTGTAATTGGCAGGAGAGTGCAGTTCCCAAGTGGACAGGAAAAAAATTTCCTGTCCAAATTGGATTCATATCAGTAAATGCCTCATTTTTAGTTTCCTACAAACTGGAAACTCTCCAACCATGGTGCACACCCACCAGAGCTGGCATTTTATCAGATCCACATCAGAAATTGATACCAACTGTTCTGCAGTGCCACGGGCAGCGCCCACGTTCCCCTGCTCCTGGGGTTAATCCCTCTGTGAACTCACCCAGGGCTCCAAAACTGGCAGGTTCCAGAATTCCTGGCCTGTAATCCTGGCCAGCTTCCACTGAAGCCTAATCTTGGACTCAGTAAAATCACTTTTAACCAAGGTTTTTTTCAAACGAAGAATTTAGCGTTTGCTGAATTGGTATTTTCCCATGACTCTTTAGCAAAAAAAAAAAAATTTAAAAAAAAAAAATCATACTTCCACTTGCTACAGTAGGTCTTTTATGTGCCTGTCCTTCATTTTACACAGACATCTGTGCAACCTCGCCTACCCAACCAAGGGCCAAACATGCATAATATAACCACACAGCTAATAAAAGTGGTTTTTTCAGACAGCCTGGAAACAGGAGATAAAACCACAGATTAAAAATAACTTAAACCCAGATGAAGTCAAGGTTGAAAACTTATCAGCAACTTTCAGGTAAGCAAGTTACAGAGTGCAGGTGCTAAAAAAAAAAAAAGAAAAGCATTGCAAACACTAGGAAATTACTTTAAATTTAAAGAAATCCAACCACTTTAATGTAAAGAAACACAAAGGTAGGTTAGCCAAAAATATTAACTCTAACTGTAGCGGGTCCACATTTCACTGTGATGTCTGCTCTAATTCTATTTTAAGTCATCATACAGATTGAGCTGCCCAAGGTCACGTTCGATACTCTCACTTTTCTCTTTTGTGAGGCAATTCAGACAAAATTAACAAACAGACGTCAAGAGCCTTAAAAAAGTGGTTTTGCAGAAGGACATGTGGGCAGTGGAATTTTCTTGCAATAACAGTCTTCTTGCTGGAGTTGTTTAAATCTGGATGAGGCGCTTGAGAACGAAGCGAAGAGACAATCTCGTCCCTCTCCTGCCGGGGCATGTGGACAGGATGACCTAACAAGTCTTTCCCATCTGCCATCCCTGTGGTTCTCTGAGAAATGAAATCCCAGGAGACCCAGGGCCTGATCCTGAGAGGTGAACCCAGAGGACCAGACTTCACCCTGCTTAGGCTTTGCTATAAATAAATTTGTGTTAGGGCCAATTACTGGCATTTGTCTCTTTCTCAGTCCTTTCAGTCAGAACCTCTTGGCATTTAACGATGTGATTTTTCCAGCAATATGTGAATTGCTTTCAGTTCTATGTTTTTCCCAGCTGTGTGACTCAGAAATGTGGGCTGACTTGGTTAAATCAAGGGTGCCAATGCTGGAGAGATGAGCAAAGATGTCAAAAAAAAAAAAAAAA